>JAUTXX010508291.1:0-12090 GCA_032273605.1 Panulirus laevicauda | reverse complement strand
TGGTATTCTATCCATACACATACACTCTCTCCTTGTCACACATACCACTTGAGACAACACTTAACTCATACAACTCATTCTTCATAGCTCTAGATTTTCCTGAGGTAAGCGCTATGTGTTAGCCTCGCCTTTTGGCAAGACGGTAGGAGCAATAGATGGAAGGAGTACGCAGGAATGTTTGAGAGAAGCATTAGTAGCATCAAGTAGCTGTGGTATGTTTGGAAAACTAGGCAGGAACATTACATAGACACATTAGGTTGAAACAGTTAGCAGGAACATTATGCAAAGCCTCTGAAACACTGCACTAGAGTTGGCCTCTGCCAGTGGCCAGTCAAAGGTGTGGCACTAATGGCAAAGAAACGGCACTGGAGAGTCAACAATTATAGACTTTTGCTATGGCCATCTCCTTAAAGGAGTTCCTAGTGGGAATATGCATCAAAGATAGAGACAGATTATCTTTCCCAGAATCTTACAGACCACACTCATCACAAGACCAGTCTGAAGTCAAGAGTAGGTTCCCTATCTCCTTTCCTATGGATAGGTATGACAATGCTCTTTCCCATTATCTTTCCTCTCTCCAGCGACATCATGCACATTAACAGCATTTCCCGATGATTATCTAGCATATCTGCACAAATTTTCAGCACATAAGGTGAAATTTCATTAGGATCATGAGCCTTGTATGAGCAAAGACCTTTTAGTATTCTGCTAATGTCTTTTCTAGACATTCAGCATTTTGTAAAACCTCCTCCCCATTTCATCTCTGCTGCTGGTGCTATAATGTCTTCCATGGTGAAAAAGATATTAAACTTGCTTTTCAGTTCCTCACATATTCTTTTTCCCATTAAATCCCTTAGCCTAATAAGATGCTCTTTAACTGAATCTCTTCCAAATGAAATTAAGGAAAAGTTTAGGATTTTCACTTGCCGTGTCCACAACATTCTTTTCCAAGTTTCTTTGGTCCTCCTTTCTTATCCTGCTGTGCTCAATCCTTGCTCTCTTATATCATGCATATGCTGGCTGACTCGAGTGCTGTCTATATGTTTGCTAATGCATTTTTTTGGGAGGATTACATATCAACACTATGAATTTCTTGCCTTCAGTTGCTCTTCCCATCATGTACTGCCTGAATAGTCCATCTTCCACTATTTTCAGAAACTTAAGCTAATTTTCATTAGGAGGGCTAATCCTTGCTCTTCCCTCCATTGCATCCTCTTTCCCTCCTTCATAATATGTACCCTTGTGGACAGCAGAACAAATGAAATCATATCTCTTTAGGAAGGTTTGTTCCTTCATCTCCAACAATGTCAGGTGCACTATATTTGAATGATCTTTGAATTCAAGTTCTTTACCATTAACTATTAATCTTACAACACCTGAGTACATTACCTTCGGTCTGACATAACCATCTCCTAACACTTCTACACTCTCTCTAGTAAACAGATGATCAACAAGATGATCTTGAACTGCCTAATGTGACAACACGAGTTAACCCTTAAAGGACCACATCCATACCAATATAGTTTTTCCTGTGGGAACCCTATTCATACTTGTACAGGATGCCTCTTTCCTCCCTCATTTACATTAGATAGCACAAGCCATCAGTATGTACATCTAAGTGCCTTATCTGAGAAGCAACTGTAATTAGCACCAGAAAAAATCCTAAAGTATGAATTACCTGTATAACACAATGGGGTAATGTGTATGACTCTGTGGGAACGCTACCAGTATCTATATAGGTTGCCTTCTCCTGTGGTCATTTAAGCAAGAAAGCAAGCTTTATCAGTGTGTTGAGATGCTTTAAGTCATAAACAACTATATCAAGTACCAGAAAAAATGCCAGAGTCTCAGTTACCAATATAACACAATGGGGTAGTATATATGATCTGGTGGAGACCTTACCTATGCTTGTATGGGTGTATTCTCCCACTGGTAATATCCCACATATGGAATGCTCCGCCTTCAGGAGTTGACTGTGAGTATCCCATATGTGGGACCCCACATGCAAGGGTAAAGGGATGTCCATTAATCAAAATTGACTTAATAGCACCTCAGACAATATCCCATAATTTAGTCCATATTTTTTCCACTTGAGTGGCCGGTATTCACCACAATGCCAAAACATACAGCTTAACATCTTTGTTTTGCATGAGCCATTTAAGATAACCCTAATCATTATATGGATTTATTAAATACACTTTTAAAGGAGAGTGACAGTAAATCAAATGGACGTACGTTTCACAAAGATGTGGAAGAACAAAGACAGGAGGAGGAGCATGATATTGCCAGCAGAGAAGGTAAAGATAATCACAGTCCCAGTGTGAGCAAGGGAGGACCTTTGTTGCCAAATTCACTCTATCACAATTGTTCTAGACAGAAGTAATACAGGTGTAATAGGAGGAGCTGGACTATTTCTCCGAGTATTTTAACTGATTTGATGGACATGATAGTGACAGAAATCAATTCCCATTATCATTTTGTGATGGAAACCCAGCCAACAACTCCAAGCATCCCCAGCGCATGTGTCATGTTTGTGCCACCACACCAGAGAAGAGTACAGATAAACTACATGTGTACTGAATGTGAGGTGCCTCAGCATAAACACCCGTCTTGAGGTGTACCATATGAAAAGCAATTACTGAAAGCAGAAAAGAGTATGATGTGTAAATATGTAAACATATGAACAAATATGGTAAATACCAAGACAAAATATTTGCAGTGCGAGAATATCATCATTGTTTTGAGAAATTGCATATGCGTAAGAGTGTAAGGAAACAATAACATTAGTGTAGTAAAGCAAGTGCATACATATAGCGTCATATGGCGAGGGATGCATCATACGTCTGGCAGAGTCGGTCATAGTGACAGCCTTGACATGCCTGAAAAAATATTTATCGGTGAGGTTCGTTACTCACACGGGTACAAATCTACCCTATTGTCTTATACATATCGTGCTTTAAAAAATAAATCTTTCAAATGGCATAGAAAAAAATCAAAGATTTTATCCTAATTTTTTATAGAAGTCCTGCAGTATACATAATATATGGGGCCACAGCAGTCACTGGGTTAAACTGCATGATGCACTTTGTTGACATGGAGAGATACCTAATGTCACAAGCAACTATAACTAGCCCTGGGTAAGAATCCTGGAGAGTTAGTTATCTACATATTACAATTGGGGAAGGTATGACCGTAGCATAAGTTCCATATTTATATGTCTGTCTGTACAACAATAGGTATGTTTAATTTGACATATTTTGTTTTTCTTTAACTTTTCTAGATAATTCCTATTAACTAACAAGATTGAAACATTCTAATAGAATTTTCTTTTTTATAAACCTGTCCTAGGAATCCCTAAGTTTTCTGGACTTGGTCCTTTATGGGTTAAATGAGGCAAAAACAAAAGGCAGTTACACCGCTTATTATCCCACCATAATGAGGCAACAACAAAAGGCAGTTGCACTGCTTATCATCCCACCATAAAAAAAATTTCATTTACAAAATTATGTATGTCACAATAATGATCTTTATAACATACAAGTAAAAGGGTTTAAACTTCCATCATTCAACATTCTGAGTAATAACACTTGCAAAAACACTTGCGTTGTCCAATGTAACGTAAATATTTGGAAACACTCGCCCCAAAATTTAACCAGTTCATCATCTTCACCACAAGTACCTATAGAGTAAGATCTTTTCTTTAACTTGTCAAGCTAACAAGAAAACATCCAAAGACAGACTAACTGGGGTGATGACAAAATGTCGTACCTACACTTTTGTAATGGGTGAAAAAAAAAATTTAGCTACAATAATTGTCTTTGCCTTTATATGTACTTATTTAATTTATCATACTTGACCGCTGCTTCGAGCGCCAGCGAGATACCACCAGGAAACTGACGAAGAAAGACCCATCCACCAATATACACACATACTCATACACGTACATATACAGATCAACAGCCCCCCCGCTCTCTCCTCTTTTAGTCGCCTTCTACAACATGCAGGGAATGTGTGGGAAGTATTCTTTCTCCCCTATCCCTAGGAATAGTAAACAGAGGTGAAAGGACACTAGATGGTGTAAGAGGCTGAAAAAGATGCAAGCAAGGCAAAATGAAAGGAGGATAAACAGGCCATTATGTGGTACATTGGATAACATATATGAAATGCACATTAGAAACATAAACTGCAAAAATATCAGTAAGTATGTCTTACGATTTTAAAGCAATAGTTAAATCACTGGCACAGTACTGAGTTACCTTAACTGTAGGATGACCCATTCCTGTCCTATCCTTAACAGCCCCTCTAGAACCCTCAGTCTGGTAGCGTGCCCGGTGCTGTTCCTCTGGCTGGTTAATAAGCTTAAGCTCCACAGTGCCATCAGAGGAACAGGATAATAGTTGGGCATTGAGAGGAGGAGAAGTGTGAGGGATGCCTGGTCTGTGAATCTTGTTACTATGTCCACAAGGCTGTGCACGTCCATCTACACATAATAATGATGCACTACATGCACCACTACTGCCCCTGTAAAAGCAACATTTACAGTTGAGTAAATTCATTATCACACTACAAAGAAATATTATTAGCCTTGCTTCTGTAGCTTTTATGTAATGAAAGATGCATTCTAACCAGACTAACAATATGGAAATATTTCAAATAATAAAGTAAGCTTTACCAACATTCAGAGCAATGTAACACATGCATAATCTGCCTCAATTTGGCTACTGACAATTTGTACAACTGCTACTAACATCCAACACCAACACTAAAAACATTTGCAGAAGCACGCTATCTGTTCATCTGACTGTCAACTAAATGAAAAAGTCAACATAATTCATACAAGTTGTCAGGCAAGAGCGACAATTAAAGAGTGTCAAAAATATATATATATCCATATTAGTAACATGGCCACCATGGTATTATACCAAACAAGAATAATCTCAACAATTCTGACAACTGATTAATTTGAAGATGATTCAGTAGGGCCTATCCATCAATCTATACCTCTGACCCCTATTCCCGCTGGGAACTCCCCTTAGACTATGGTAAAAAGAGTCACCATAACTGGTGAATCTATCCATCTATCTATATCTCTGATGCCTGTTCCAACTGGAACTCCCTCAAAGGGGTGCTCCCAGTAGAACTTCAATTGAGCAACTGATAGGAAACAAATTTAGGAAATACACACAATGATACAACTAGATGCACGACATGGTTCCACCTTTCAACTTTGTGATCAGTAAAATTAATGTCCTCATAAAACTTAATAGTATATGGGTATGTCATATCATGAATACAGAAGGATACATGGATGTATGATTCAATTCTATCTTCAAACTTAAAATGACCGATGAAAATGTAATTTCAGTTGTCTGATCTTAATCCAACTAGCCTCACCATGCATGAGGTCAAGCAAAATGCAATTATAATTATAGTGCCATTATGTAATGGTATGGAACAAAAAACTAAATGCTCAAATCAAAAACTTAAGGATTGTTGAGTATCCTGCCATACAGTTGCTGTACTATCACCAAGTGCAAGCAATCATACATGTCCACTTTTTGCTCTGGAGACATCACTTTCCTTGCCTTCTTTAGGGTAACATGAGTCTCTTCACTAGCTTTATGGTTAGAGGCTATATCTAAAGAAACAAAGTACAGTAATTCCTCAAACAAAATGCATTCAGTTAATTCAATTTCATTATCATGCTGTAAACATAGTTAGGTATAATTTTTACAAAATGTGCCATCTAACTGTTACTGCACAATTAGGAAGCATGGCAATTTCCCACCGATTTCTGTTTAATTCAGTCACTGACATAGACGTAATCAGACTCTCACAATCTCACTCACTCAGTTAACCCCATAGTTCTATGAACGAGAGAATAAAATTATGATAATACAGTAATGCCCATGGTTTAAAAAGAAAAAATCCTTGCAACCAAGTGTTAGGTTAGATACGACTGAATGCTAC
This sequence comes from Panulirus laevicauda, assembly GCA_032273605.1. Lineage (NCBI taxonomy): Eukaryota > Metazoa > Arthropoda > Malacostraca > Decapoda > Palinuridae > Panulirus > Panulirus laevicauda. Next base: position 6,120 of record JAUTXX010508291.1, on the reverse strand, counting down.
ACAACAATGAAAATCCTAACGAACCAATCAACAACAGAGTCACCCTTTTTATGAAACTCAACAGCAATCCAATCCAATCCAGCCATCTTCCCAAATTTCACCTTCTGTAAGGCTTTCCCATTTCTTCTCTCTTCACCAAACCACTTACTATGATTCTCTCACTTCACACACCTCCACAATGCTAACACTAAACATCTGTCATCCTAACATCAAACACACTCAACAGTCCTTCAAAGTATTTAATTCATCTCCTCTTACCTAACCTGCACCTATTTCCACTTCTCCATTCACCTACTTCACCAATGTTCCCATTTGTTCTCTTGTTTTTCTCATACTATTAATGTCTTTCCAAAACGTTTTCTTTTTCTCCTTGAAGTTTGCTGAGAATTGCTCACCCAACTCTCATTTGCCCTCTTTTTTTAGCCCCTGCATCTTCCTCTTGACCTAACACTTTCTGCAGTACATCTTTCAATCAATCACACTTCTTCCCTGTAAGTAACACTCATACAACTACCTTTTCTCTTTCATCTGGAACTTAATCAAGGAATAATTATTTCCAGGACACAGTGAGGTCACACCATAATTTCAACCTCTCTTAAGCAAGAATCTCCCTATTACAATTCCCAGATCATAGTTTCTTGGGTAATGTTGGAGGGAATATCAAAAGTGTCTATATAGGTGCTATGAGGTTTGCAAATCTATATTTCCACAAACTGGTCACACTCTTTCCACTTGCTCCTACCCCTACAGCTTAAACTTAATCAAAACATAATAGAATTCAGTGCTACCTATTAAAGACATGATTATTTCATCAGTTTAAATACACCAATTTCCCCAGGCCTAAAAAACCAGGAGGATAAACAGAGAGCAACTTACTGAAATGAACGAAATGAGGAGAGAAGTGACACATCCCGAAAAGACACCAGTGGAGGTACGGGGTGGGTATTACAGGTCCCTCTGGATGCAGGCAGTTCTTGGGTTTCTTCACCCCCTAAATCCACATGCACATTCTTGTCACTGATATTGAGCTTGCTCTCCACTGCCTGTGTAATCAGAGAGACAAACTTATCATTCTGCAAGTGGAGCTTACACAACAGTTCAAGTCTGGCAGCAAATTCTTTTTAGATTTAAATCATTGTTGCCAGTTAATACAGCAACAAGATACAACATAATAAGTACACAGTAACTGTCTTGAAACTAAGATTACTATACAAAATGTCTGCATCGATTTGTACAATATCAATATCCCTAAACCTGTAATGAATAGCCAAAAGTGCTGTGAGGTGAAATGATGCAACTGACTTCTTAAAATGTCTTTAACTGGCTCTGGCAAGTCCTTATGATACTATCTTGCCTATATCATCAAGAATATATCAGCAGAGTATCTGCCCAATCCTGACTATCGGTATACGATAAAACAACACTTTACAAACTGATTGCTGTAGGTTAATTTACTCCAGATTCTGATGAATATTCAATTCTTCGGCATTAAAAAGTCGGTATTTTGTCTAGTTAAAAATTCATAATGAGCAGAAAAGTCCTAAACTAAAAAACCTGAAACGTGGCATAACTAACAACAGAATTAGTCTAAACAATGCTTTGAAAATTCCTTACTGACAAGAAGGTGCAACTAATAAAACTTTAACATCCCACTTTTTGAACCTAAGCTGTCAAAAATACGGAAAAAAATCTTATGGAATAATAATACAAGTTTGATAAAGTACCATGACCACAAAATCTTTAAATAATCAACATTACATATCATGGACACTGCATATGACTGCTGCTTGAAGGGTCGTGTTGTTACCAATCAGCTGACTAATTCTGTGGGTTAAATAAAAGAAGCACATTCTCCAAATTGTCCTGCATTCTAAACTGTAGCTCTCTAGGTATTGCTTGTGTTGCTGTATTCAAATATTTAAGGTAAACTAATCATTATTACCCTCTACCCCTTAAATTCATTTTCATTAATTCCCATGACAAAGAGGCACTAAATATAACTTTATATTTGCAATGAATGAGCACAGTTAACTCTTTCTACAAAAGTACTGTAACAATAAAAAGTTATAACACCAAGCATTAAGATGGTAACCTGCCACGCAGGATGGTCATGATGAATCTAAATCCATAATGTCAATCACAATTTGTGTACAAAGGCACAACCGTATCAGGGTCTTAACACTGCTTTTATAGCTAAGTTAATACTTTATAGGTAGCTCGAAAGAGGGAGCATTGGTGACTTGTTCAGTCTTTCAACATTGTATCATATCAATTGTAAATTTTTTTATGCTAATAAAAGAATGATGTGAATTCATGAACATAATTTGAATGTGCCTCTGCAATCAGTATCTTTAAGATCAATTTACAGTACTTTTGGTTTATTTCACAACATTCCATTAGTCATAGTAAGTTATCTACCACGAAGAATCAAGCACACACAATTAGTAATGAATCATACCATCATGGGTGATTTCATGAATTATGCCAAGTGTGTTGTGTTGTGTTGCGATGTAAATTTGTAAGCTTTCATTCATATACCACATTCACCTCGATACAAGCAAACCACTTCTCATCATGAAGCAGAGAGGAAAAAAGAAATGACTATAATTCACTCTATATTTTGTCTGCGGGAATGGTCGGGGAGGGGGACTAATGAAATAATATATAAGCATTCAAAATGAAAAGAAAAGTCCCACAGAGATACATTATTACCTTTCTGTTGGCACTGTCCCATACTGTGTGAGCACCAGAAGACCCTAGAAGGAATGTGAGTAATGAGACTAATAGCTCCTGATAACACAGGAAGATGTGGAAACAACGTTTCTCTACTGAGCTTGTTTTCTTCTTATTGTACTCTTATTTCATACACATGCACAGTATTGGAGGCAAACAGCATAAATATATTTAGAAATATTACACCTTTCACACTGAAATTCAGTGAAAGGGAGATTGGCTTCATGTATGGGGATGATGCTGAAGGATGTGCTTCTTCCTATAAACTAAAAGCTCACTCTTATTCGAAGCAGAGTCATGATACTTCCCAAAATTCAAATTTGTGGGTATCTCTAAATTTTTTTTTAATTTCACATTCTAATTTTCATAACTTGTGGCTAAGCTATGGCAGACACAGTGTATAAATCTCTAGGTCAGTGTGCTTGGTGGGCAAGTTCCTGCTCCTGGGTAGAAAGGATTCTCATAGCACCCTCAGCCCTGGGTTTATCATTAGCATTTTCCATAACAAATTCAAGGACATTAGGTAATGGAAAATCTGTTTGGTGATAAGAAATATGGTTTAGTAATGATATGCTGTAAGGACCTGGATATCACAGACAAAATGTTTAATCATCCTTTGCTGAAACATGAACATACACTAAAATAGAAGGTGGAGGACTAAATTATCAGTGATTATGAATTAACAGATTAATTTCATGCCAATCATATCATGTAAGATGAACTGTCATTCACTTTCTCTTTTGTTGTGCTCATTTATTGTATCTTTTTATGCATTTTGTATGATGTATAGTGTTTATGAAAGCACCTTTGTGACTTAAAGCAGATTCACTGGCCTCCAGAACCTAATGAATTCCTTCCATAAATATCAATAAACTCGAATTTGTGATTTGACAATTTACAGAGGCTTCTGGTTCTATAACTCGCAAATAATGGCGACTCTGTTAGACACACTTACTTAATAAATTGCCACAGCAATATTAATGACTGACATGGACATATGTAAAAATACCAGTTTCACACTATGTGAGGAGATCAAGTGGCTGGCATGTATGGGGAGGATTTTGGAGGCATTGTTATTTGGAAATACTATCAGATCCAAGCCCTCCCGGTCCTCATCTACTAGCTCCTGCAGAGGGCCAAATATTAAATCACATGCCCAAAACTCAGTCAAATGCAGATACTGACCAACTGGCCATCCACCTTTGGACTTGGACTTACACTGACAGAAACTCTCTCAAAAATATCAGAAAACAGAGGAATGACACTGTTCACTGGTGTGACCACTCATCCCCTCCCTTTTCCTCTTCATTTCCCCCACAATACTAGGACAACTTTTCAGCCCACCAATGACAGATTTTTCCAGAAAAATATCATCCTACCAAGCAGCAATTTCTACCCTGCTAAGGTACTGAAAGAAAAATTGGCAGCTTATATGGGGCTTTGTTGTCCTGCATCGAGAAACTTCCTCAAGATATCCACATGTGTAATCATTCACCATTTCAATATTTCTAACATACTCTTCATGGTTATCAATAATATATTTTCCCAAAAATATCTTTTAATGTTTCTTATATTCTACATCTTCACTTTCCTTATCAAATGATACATATACATGTATCTCCTGATAACTTAATCATCCAACAACCTACAAATTTACTATTGGGTCTTCATGTTGCATGACCTTCAGCTGAATGAACATTTACTTATGAAGATCATTCTAAGGGTACTGAAGGCAGAATTTCTTCCCATTCAATCTTTGTGATGGAAGAGACCTCTAAATTCTGCTGATGCTGTACTAAGTCAGCTGGTTATCTAAAAAGTGGGTAAAGCTAGAGCATCAACTGATGTTGGACCAATATCACCTATTGTCAGCCCTGTTTAAAAGTTAAATGAAGAGCTCCCATCATTATTTCTAAAGTTTAAATCATCTCAAACCTTCACAAATTTGTCATGGTTTACATTTTTTGTATCCAAGATAGTACCTACTCCCTTTCTTTTTTTTATCAATCCTATTATCTTTCACCCATTTCTCATCAATATGGGAGAGATCAAATGCATACAGTTTTTAAGTCTCATTACACACAGTAATTTGTGTACAGTATGCTGATTTGAAGTAAGTCTTCCACATCATATTATGCACTAAACTCTCTCTCTCTCTCTCTCTCTCTCTCTCTCTCACATACGTTTTATCATTATCTTTAGAAATCTCTCATTAACTAAGACTTTCACCTTCAATGCAGTTTAGACAGCCTTCATCCTTGAGTTTTTCAAACTATTTACAAAACATACTTTTCTTGCATCTAGATTCATAATTTTAACCGTTCTCATATTTCCTATGATACAAGAAATTTTATCCACATCCAATGCTGTCATCTATCTAAACCATGGAAAATATAAGTTTGAAATCCATATTTAAACTGGAAAAAGCATTCCATTTGCAGGTTTCTTATGGACATTACATTTCTTCCTAATAACACAAATTCTCAGTGCACTTCTAATTGCAATCTAAAGTATGACTTTTTTCTCAGCATTTTCCTGTCTTGCTTTCATCTCATATCAAAATTACTGCTTCACATTCATCTTAGGTAAATCTAAAGCCCATGTCCAAACCTTCTTAACAGTATCGATATCATTCCATTGTCACAATCTGTTCTTCATCTTTTATATCAAAATAAACTTTTATACATATAGGCATGCAATCTTTTGGTTCTGTTCTATAACTACCGATCAGTCCCCCTTTTACTATCATCTCTATATTTGATAACTTTGTAGATAATAACCAAGAAGTACAATCACACACAAAAAATTCTCAAATGTCAATCATTATTCCAATAAATCATATTTCAAACTGTTTCCTTTCAAATACAACTACATCATGCAAAATGACATTCAATTCATTATTCTACACATACCTCTCAATTCTGTTTTTCACCATCTGTGATACTTAATACAATCAGCATAAAACACAATTTTACCCTCACTTGAGATGATTCATCCAAGATATGCAAACACAGGCATTATCCACAAAACTCTCAGTGCCACTCACATTCACTGCTATCAAGACACACAGAACTGGGCCCATATTTTCCTTCAAGGTTTCCTCTACTGAAATGTATGTGTTGGTTTGAAACTCTAGCATAGACCAAATTTCATGATGTTTATGTCACAAAGCCTTTGAACCAACTTAAACAAGAATTACTAATTATCACAGTTACAGTATCTTGTCCCTATGATGTTCAACAGGCAAAATATTGGATGCTCAATGTTCATGCCCCGATCACTCAAAATCTTTTTCACTCCATCTTTCCATCTCCAATTTGGTCTCCCACTTCTCCTCATTCCCTCCACCTCTGACACATATATCCTCTTGGTCAATCTTTCCTCACT
>JAUTXX010508290.1:7263-22048 GCA_032273605.1 Panulirus laevicauda | reverse complement strand
CCCTTTTAGTCGCCTTCTACGACACGCAGGGAATACGTGGGAAGTATTCTTTCTCCCCTATATATATATATATATATTAGAAACTCTAGATTATCTTTCTCCACACTGCCATTCAATCATTGATAGTGGGTTGGCAACTGCTGGTTTTAACCCAGTCCGTGTAGCCGTGGGTACTCCAACCCTTTCCCTGAGTGTGGTTTGAGGAAGGTAAGATGAATGTCCTCATTTTTGCAAGAATACTTTCAGAAAATATGGAATACTGTAACTTTAAAACTCTGAAAAACAACTTATGATATGATACAATATATATCCTATGGAAAAAGTTGCAGACTCACCTGAGGTGATAGTAGAGAGGTGATTGTACTGTGCACGTTTTTACATTCTGCCCACTGGCAAACAGACAGCACCTTTAAAGGTCCATGGTGACTTATATTACGTGTGCACATTACTAAGAATATAAAATGTACTAAGATGACTACAAAACAGTGCAGAAACTAACTGGAATCATGTTGATCTTTGGCTGGTCCTAGATGGAGAAGACAGAGAGGAGAGTTTTATGCAGTAAATCTTTAGGTGCCTCACATTGTATTCTCTCTGCATGTTTGTGTTACTCTGTCCAATACTTGGTATATGATCTGTCAGTCTGTTGCATGTCTTATGAAGCTTTACATCACAAGCTGTAAATAAATCATAAGACTTGAGTGATCGAGCAAACAGTGTGGTTGCTGTGGGGAGCATATTAAGAATGGAGTTGTTTTTTTATATGGTTAAGTGTATCATAAGCCTTGTCAATTTATGGTTACTGTTGCAACTCCATTGTCAGGCTTTTAATTAAAAGCTTAAAGTTTAGAACTACAGTAGTCAAGGAATACAAAGAATTAGGAAATCTATAAAAGGCATATGCTGCACATAGAATAATTGATGTTTTGCACAACTATGCATTGTTGTTTATTTCTTACTCATATTATCATCAGAGAAAAGTTGGAAACCATGGCAAGAAAACTTGACCTTCATACTTTGTCATAGACATATACTCAACCTCATCAGAAGAAAAGAAAAATACTCTTATTACTTTTTGCACTATTTTTAGCTTATTCCTTAACCCATTTTCATTCACTCTTTCATTCAACATTTATTCAGTCATAAAAAGCTACAGAGACCTACTCATCTGTTTCATGTGTTATTTTCCTTAGTCATTTCCTCAATAAAGAATTCATAAACAGTCACACTTGTCCTGAAATTTCCATTTATCACATTATACATGATACTTCATTAATTGCTATATCTGTGTCTACCTCAGTCCCACTGGAACTTATGCAGATACAAAATTAGTAATATTGTGGCTTCAGGTTCTCATCCAGGTGACACTTCACTTCTTAATAGATGCTCACCCACTTAAGAAAGTAGTCTTTTGATTTATTTTACATGATTTTGTGCTCCTTTTTTCTATGTCACAGAATTTATTAGTTCAGCTTTAGTGTGAGGGATGCAGAATTTTTTTTTTTTCATGACAACTTATTGATAAGCCATCTTCAAGACATCATTATGATATTGGATAAATTTATATGACTAGTTTTTTATAAGAAATTATAGATACATCCTTTAAATGATCACTGAATTTTAACAGTACTTTTATGATTATGAGACATTTTTATTGTAATCCAGGCCTACAAAGCGGATGTCCAGGTGATTGTAGATGCTTAAATGTTTCTCCTATTACACCTCACAGTTGCACTATGGATAATAAGTATATATCCTTCATAACCAAAAATTTGCAGTAGACTTTGTGTACATGTTGAATAATGTATATCATGTAACTATATTTCTGGAAGCATGTGGAACACTTAGACATGCCCTGCTTAAAACTTGTTTTCTGAAATTTTAAGTTAACAGGTCATGCAAGTGCTTTGTTTACTACTTACAATGAGCCTTATTAATGTTATGTGATGTATAACACTTTTTGATGCATAATAATCACCCATGCATTTTTAGTACAAATGGGATGTTTTCAGTAAGCAATAGGTTTGAATTCTTAGGTCTGCTTTAGATATGAGTTGATTTGTATCTGGTTATAGGACTTACATATTTTGAGAATCCAAGTTTGACATCCATTTTGGATGTTAGTTATTATGTGTTATTACCTAGTATGGTGTTACCATATACCAAGCATCTCCAGAACTATGGTTGTGACTTGCATTGTACATAATTGTACATTGTACATTCATTAATGGATATATGATATGTCACAGCATTCAAAATATTCACAAAATGGTTTAGTGAGTTTGCACTTCAGCCACAACACACAACACCCAGCTGCAACTTTTGTTTGAAATTGAGTTACTGGGATATTCATTTGATAACAATGCAAGTATGTTTTTCATCAGTACTTTTGCAATATGCAAAGTACAGAAGGTCTCAGCAGTTGCAAGTTTTGACTTATTTTATATTACCACTTTTGCTGGGTCTTTTCCTCTTTAGTTTCCAGAGTTAAATAAATTGCTATAATCATTAGTTGGCATATTATGCTTTGCATTAATTTAGTATCACTTAGAGATTTTTTTTATGTCACATTTAAACATACAGCAACACCAACCTTGGTGATTCCTTCAGATTTATCCTGAAAGCTCTGTTGTTAACTATATAATGTACCACAACTGAGATACTTATGTATATTAAGTTAATGTTTATATGATCCCTTTATCTGTCATTTTCTTTACTACCTGCTCATTTATCTGTTTATATATCTGTTTCACAGTGCCTGTTTCTCTTTCTCTGTATCATGTTACATTTAATCATGTATCATGTTACATTTTTCATTTGTACCAAGTAGGGTAGCACAAGTAGTCTTCCACTGATATTCTGGTCATTGGCCATCTCCATATTATCATATGTTTAGGGTCTGTGAACAAAAGCTAGTTGCATTTGCTAAAGAATTATTTAATGATCAAATGAGTTTAGCAGTCATAGTTTGCATGTGTGAAGAAATGAAAATGATTGAAAAGGATGAAGAATGATGCAGAAAATATGCAACATTGGAAAAATAGAAGTAATGTCCTAAGAAAATATGGAGAATCACAAGAAGTAAGGAGGATAAGAGAAGTTTATACAAGTTTTGGCAAAAAAAAGACTGAGTAGCTATGAACTGTATATTACGTAGCCCATTAGGCCCCTTCAGATTGCCAGTTGGATAGCCATTAGATATGGAAAACTGAGCTTGAAACGTGAGTATCTACCTTTACTAGCAAACTCCTTCAGCCGGGCTCAACCAATCAGAATTCCTGCTGTGAAATTTGGCCGTCCGCGATCATATCATCTTACAGTTGTCCAGTTTGAGGCTAACTTAATCACACATAATCTTCACATCACAAACATCAATACAGAGGTTACAAACAAACTAAACACCTTCCGTTTGCTTTTTGCACCAATGTTGGACAAGGAAATGAATCTCTTAGCATTCTCTATGAACATTTCTTCTACTTTACCATAAATTACACCTCACTTGCTTGGTTGTCCACCTTGTCAAAAGCAAACAACAAAACTGCAAACCACACAAAACATTCTTTTGCTGCTAAGCAGCATTTACAAACACTCACCACCTGCGTAAAACAAAAACTCCCTACACAATCTCACTTCAATATGCTTGGCACACAGTTCTTTGCAACAACGCTTGACCCCTCCCACCTGAACCACACCATAACCAATAAACATACCCCAAGAGGAAACAAGAAACTTATCCCTGCTTTGTACTTAAGCATCCTGTACTGTACTCACAGATTCCCCCTTCCCCTAACAAAAATGACATTGACTAAGAATGTACACACATCATTGATCTGACAAACATTAAACAACCACTCCCCCAACCTATGCTTGAATACTACTCCTCCACATGTATTCCCATTTAAAACTACACTTCCTTTCTGGTGTACACAGTTTGCAAACACAGAGAAATCAGATGAAATATTGATTGAAAAGTGGAGGTTTTGGTGAGAAAGTATTATGTTCTTGCTGTTGAAGGTAAGATTTATATCAGTGTTGTTCTTGTAAGCTTAGGAATCGCATACATCCTTGTCCTGGAATCTTTGCTGGTTGCAACACACTAGCAAACTGTAGTTTTTGTAATGTATCTGTCACTCAGGCAGTGACAAACTCCAGAACTGAGGCAATCAAAGATTGACTTCCAAGGCCTTTCAAACGTGCACTTCTCACTACTCTATCAGTCATATCAGCTGGTCTCTCTTGTGTCTAGGGACAAAGCAATGTGACTGTTTCCCCCCAGCCTTGACTATGTGAAAAAAAGCGGATTAGACAGATTAAGAGGCCTCTTTTGTAATGATTTTGTAGGTTTCAGTGTTGGCATCACCACCAGTTTTAACTTTTGCATCTAGATATTTTGCTGATGATGATTAGCTTGAGTATCAGCATGTTGGTGAACTGATTGCATTTGACTCTTGATAAGAACAACTGCAGAATGCTGGTCAAACAGCATGTTTCAGTCATAGTGACTGATGTTGAATCACAAGATCTTGTGACAGCTTTTCTTGGACATAGAGTGATATCAGATTTTTGAGAAAGCTGTAAGCAATGTGATTGAGCTTGATTCTATCTCTCTTGACAGAAGGTGCATTTGATAATGCAGTTGTATCTTAATTTTAAGAGCAGTGCATTGTTTGCAGATTTACAGTTTTGTCTGTAACTTTATGTTAAATCTGGAAGTGTAATAATTTCCTAGTGTTGGAACCTTAAGATAAAAGCAATTGTTTTTATTTAGTAAATTTGGCAAGAATGGAATGTAACAAGAATGCAGGTGCTCCAGTGCCTGTTGAATATCTGATACTAATATTTTGAGGAATGAAATCTCGGAAATTTTTTCAGTTTCACTTGTCCTTAATCAATCTGGGTTTAGCATTTGAGAATGAAGTGTAATTTATACGCATATCAAAATTAATTGTATGTTTGCACAGAGCCAGAAGGTATTCATTTTCCTAAGTAAAATAATACTTATCTAGGACAGACTTTGATTTTGGCAGTATGCGATTAGTTTCCATCACCACTTAAACTTTGCTTGTCATTAAATTAAAGAGGTAAGCAGTCACTCAAACTTGTATGTCAGATATACTAAAAGTGTCTTATTAACAAAGGAGTTTTTTATGACTGTGAGAGTATAAAGGAAGTGTAGTACTGTATACCATCCTTCTACTTGACTCGTGCTTTAGGTTGACTACGTACCTTACTTGCAATATGAGAAAATGTTTAAGGGTCATTGAGCGTTAACTTGTGATTGCCGAAAGCTGTTAGGTATGCTGCATATTAGTTTTGGATATTTTCAAAAATTTTTCTTGAAGTCAACTGGCATATTGATGTCCAGCAAGGTCTGCCAGGACTGAGGCAATCATTAGCTCACATATTTTCACAATTCAGAGAAAAGTCTTGTCTATTTCAGAACAAGTTTTGCTGATTCTTTATTTTATATTATGAATAACCATATCCTTCAAGGATCAGATGGTGACTACGTTTCAGGTATAAAAAGGGAAATTCTACTTTACCACATAGGAGGGAATGAACCACATAAAGTGATGCAAAAAAACATTGTTTCCCCCCCCCCCCATATATTTTCAAGGGCAACACATGGCTAATGTTTATAGTGGGTACAATAACCCACATCAGTGTGCCTCAGGATCTCTTAAGGGAATGATGCCCTTTCTTTACTCTTCCAGGCTGCCACTTCATTTTGGGTATTTCGCTTCTGGGCACTATATTTCCTCTACACTTGCTTCTAGATGGTTGGCTTTTATCTTTTTAAGGAGAAGAAAGAATTAATTCTTCCCTTGAAGTGAGAAGTACATGTGAGATTTCTAGGTGCACTGGGTGCTCAGAACACACTAGCGGATGGCTGCTTCTTGCAACACCTCATGACCTTGCCACATTCAGATCTAGTCCCTATGTACCCAAAACATGGACCTAGGATACTTCAGGAACCTTGCCAGTTCCATGCCTAGGCATTTGCAGATGGTAATCAAGGTCAAAGGACAGATGACAAAGTAATAAAATGTAAGTGTGCCATTGAAATTGTTTAGGGAGGTGGATAAGGTTTTTTGCAAACACTGTACTTTCCATAGAGAGATTTTGTCCATTATTTACACTGTCCTTTGACTGGGGATGTGTAAATGCTTTTAGTTAGAATTGTTCTTTGTCCTTCCTTGGACATGTGATAAGTATTGACAAAAATTTTAAGATAAAGATTGTTTTTATGAATTGTTGAAGGACACATCCCAGGGCTACAGCTAAAAATCCTTAACTTATAAGTATACATGAATCTCCATAAGTAAAGGCTTTAGTTTGTTAGTATACTGTTGTGGATCTATCTTACATAAAGGCTTTAAGTTCTTTAGTATTGTATCATGAATCTTTGTTATATATTAATCTTGTACTGTTCATCAATATGTATTTCATATTAAGCAATGCACTGTAGAATCTACTGTATTATTTTCTTGATGTTTAAAGTAAAATTTAATATTCCCAAACTGTAATGTTTAAACAGTATTGATTATTAGATTTGTTTAATAGTTTGTTGTAGTATGATATTTCTATTCTGTATTGTGATCATAGTTTGCATTTTATGATTTAAATACTTTTGTTTGATTACATATCATGTTCACATTTCCATTATTGTATTTACTTAAAATCCTCAAGTTCCATTTGCTGGAGATAGTATTTAGTGTTTCATTTTTTATTTCAACAGTCTTTAAGTTTGAAGCTCAACTTTAATATATTGGAATAAATTTGCTGCCTCTGTGTTATATTTCAAATTATCATATATTCACAGATTAGTCTATCATATTTTGCTTCTCAAATATTTTGTTTATTATAGGTATGAAATGTATCTTGAGAGATTGCTTGATCGTATCCCTGAAGAGCGAGGCATCACTTTCAGTGAGTTCAAGTCATTCTGCCAATTCCTTAACACTCTCGATGACTTTGCTATCGCAATGCGAATGTATACACTGGCTGACCAACCAATTTCTCAGGGTAAGTTGATAGAATTGTGGCATTAGATGCACATTTGTGATTTTTTTTTCCCAAGAGACTCTGTACAAGCATATGTTAGAAAAGTGGTTAAAGAATGAAGTGTCAGTTCAGATAATTTTTGCTCTGGTTTAAGGTAAATATATAAATTTTTTTTGGGGGGTTGATTGCTGAGGGCTTTAGGTTATGTGAATGTAGGCTTTAAAGACTTCATACTGAATGGTGAATAGTACCAGGCAAAAATAGGTTAAATGATCAGATTCTTAAGGTAGATGGCTGAGTTGATAAGGTAAATTTGTATGTCAGATGTTGCTGGTATATGGGTACCTGAGTAGGACAGATAAGAGGAGACCTGATAGTCCATGACATGACTATCCATAGTCATAATCTTATTTGTAGTACAGTAGAAACAGGATGGTAAAGCAGAAGATACCTTCCTTAAACCACTTCATCTATGATGCTCATCAACCAGCAGGAAAAATCTCAGAATGAACTCCATGTAGTATGATGATATATGTCATCAATATTCCTTATGATAATAGCTTAGGTCATCCAACAATCTTTTTTTTCTCTCTCTCAAGGTCACCATATACACAATCTTTGGTTGGAAGACCGTGCACCATTAATGGCAATTGTAGGGATACTGAGGATAAAAGAATTTTTCCTGCTGCTTTCTAACAATGAAAGAGATCTCTGTAAGCATTTAATATTATGATAATTCAGATGGATATTTAAACGGAGGTGTAAAAAGGTTAACACATCAGTTGTTGTTGGCCACTGTTTTTTAAGAGCACATCACCCATTGGTGGCTAGTGTTTAAGGGTTGATGCAGGATATAAAAAGTGCAACTTTCTGTTTTGGAAATCAAATACAAAATGTTATATAGATAGTTTGATTTTTTGGTCAGTAATTGACATTTTTTTTGAATCATTGTTTTTCACTGCTATTGATTTTATTGAATGTTAATGCCAGATATAGAAAATGAAGCTTTTTTGATACCGAAAAAGTAAGATACTTTTATTTTTTGATGGTTAATTGACCATCTGGGAATGAGCCTGAAAATTAATTGCACAGTGAAACGGTTAACAGTATTTTCCTTTTTGAAACAGGTCTATTTACCAAGAGCAGACATCACTGAAGGAGTTGTCTAGCTCTGAATTGAAGGTATTGATAGTCTGCATTTATGTCATCTGGTATTGACTTATGTCGTACAATTCTGCAGGTTATAAAATGTCTGCTCACATTGCCATTACACCTTCCTTTTGATATTATATAGCTATTTTTGGTTGTTGAATCTCTGACTAATGTGAAGAAATTTTCACATAATTTTTTCAGAATGATTTAGTATTTTGAAAACATATAAAATCACATTGGGATATGTGCATTTTTTTGGAGGGATGTATGGAGGGAAAATGAATTAAGGTCACTTAGTCTTTCTTCATAAGGCTTATTTCTGAGTAAAAAGACTTATTTTGTTGCTCCTCTTTTGGTTTGTTTTAGTTTCTCATCTTTAGTTATGGAAAGTCTATTGCCATGGCTACCCCCATGAGGGAGTTCCAAATGGGAAGAGGCCTCAGAATTGTACAGTGTATTCCAAATGAGGTCTGATCCAGGTGTTATGAAGAGTGATTTTTTTTTTTAAGCTGAGGGCAATTGAACGATGGGTTTAGAGAATATAGGCAGGCTTCAGGGAGGACAAGAAAATTTTTTGGATGGAGATGAATAGTATGAAGTGAACTAGAGGACAAACTGGAGCATCACAGAGGATAGTAGATGGAGAAGTGGTGAGAATCAAAGAAGAGGTGAGAAGATGAAGTGAGTATTTTGAAGGCCTTTTGAATGTCTTAGATTATAGGCTGATAGATTGTGACAGGCTTATGCCATGGAGCTGTGTTAGAGTAAGAGTCATACAAAATGGTTTGATGAAAAGAAAAGAGGTGTTAAAGGCCTTGCAGGTGACGAAATGTAGCAAAGCAACTGGAGTGGATGGAATAGTAGTTGACTTTCTCAAAACGGTGGTGTTAGAGCTGTTGATAGGTTAGATAGGATTTTTAGTGTATTTATGGCTCTGTCTAAGGTGCATGGGACTACTCTGTACAGTGCCATTATATAAAGTTGATGAAGACAAAAGTAAATGTTTGAATTACACAGGTATAAGTCTATTTAGTATATAGTGAGCAAGTTGTATTGGAGAATGGTAATTGAGAGGATGGTGGCATATACAGAGCATTAGATTGGAAAGGAAAACTGGCTTCAGGGGTGGTAGAGAAGCTATCAACCAAGTTTTTGTTTTGATGAATCTGTATGAGAAATACTTATAGAAAAAGAGAAGAATTCGTATGTGGCATTTATGAATCATGAGAAAGTATATCATTAGGTTGATAGAAATGCCTTGTGGTAGGTGTTATAGTTATATGGTGTGAAAGTAAAGCTGCCAGAAGCAGTTAGGAGCTTTTATCAAGAGAGTAAGGCATTTGTGCTTGTAGGGAGAAAAGTGGGCGAGTGTTTTCAAGTGAAGTTCAGTCTGCAGTAAGGGTTTGTGATGTCGCTGTGGTTGTTTAATCTGTTTATGGATGAGGTGATGTGGGAGTTAAATGCAAAAGTTTTACAGAGAGGGGGCTGGTCTACATTTATTTTTGGGGGAAAGTGGGGGTCTGGGAGATGAGTCATCTACTGTTTGCATAAAATTTAGCTCTGGTTGCAGACTTTTTGTGAAAAACTGCAGGAGCAGGTTACTGAGTTTGGGAAAGTGAGTGAAAGGAGGAGTGTCAGAGCTTACATGAATAGAAATAAGGTAATTATGTTTAGCAAGGGAAAGAGTTAGTATGGCTTGAATATGAGCTTGAATGGAGAAAACATGGAGGAGTTGGGGTCTTTTAAGTATGTGGGATGGACACGGGAGCAGATGGAATTATGGGGACAAGTGATGAGGGGCAAAGATGTGGGGTGCACTGAGGAGTGTGTGGATAGAGAGCTTGATTCGTGCAGGCAAAGATGGATCTGTGTGATGGTATAGTAGTCCTGATGGTCCTGTATGCGTATGAGCCATAGGCCTCAAGTGCAAATGTACAGAAAAAGGCGTATGTTTTGAAAAGGAAATGTCTGCGGACAACTTCCTATTCAGTCAGCTGTCCTTATTGTCTTCAAACATTTCATTTCCAACACATTCACACTGTCCTGTGCACTTTTGTCTAAGTCCCATGCTTCATGTCCATACAGCACTGATGAGACAACTGTACCATCAACTATAACCATCTTTGCCCTTAAAGACAGTGACCTCTCTTTCCTTATATTCCTTGTTCCAATATAGGTTATCTTGACACCTTAATCTGCTTTTAAAACTCATTTCTCAATTTTTTTCCCACTTAAAACATATCTGAGCTTGCTATGACATTACTTTTTTTATTGGTTTATTTTTATTAGGAGATGATGCAGGTATGGTTATGCTAATTTTGTAGGAAAATTGTATTGTATGAATAATTTTAAGCATATCCCTATTCATGAATGCTCCCTTGACATTGTCATATAAATGGTTGAATTCCCATATGATTTGATGTGTCCCTCTAGCAGTATATCATTTGCAGTATTAAACATAGATCTGTACCATAACGTGACTGAACCTGTTCCTTACTTTCTTATGTGTACGTGTAATTAAGTATGTTTCATCCCATTCCTGTCTTCCTACCTTTACATACCTCTCAACTGATATTCATTGGCTGTTTGTCAGACCAGTGTTGTAGTTTGTTAAACTTCTTTGAAGTTCTCTGCAGACCAGTATCTTGGCCTGTCTCCATATCTTTAGCATCATTTGCAAGCATATTTTAATGTGCTCTGTAGACTAAGAGGATTTAAAACCATACTTACATTTTCAGTTGCTGTTACTTGATAGCCGGTACTATTAGATAAGTTTTTAGGGAGATAGGATTTTGAAATTAAGTAATTGTGAGAAGTGCAAAGTGAATAGGATGAACATATCAACTTAACCTTAAGAACAGATAAGAAAGAATACTACCCATGTATTTCCTGTGTGTTCTAGAACATGACTAAGGGATGGGATCAAGGGCCTGGAAGTCCTCCTCTCTTGTATTATTACATTCATAAAGTTCAGACAGGAGGAGCAAAGTGAGGATTTTTCCTTGAAAGAAAAGGATAGAACACATCCATTATCCTTAAATGATATGGATAGAACAGTATGAATGATTGTGGCAATATTAAGTTGAAGGGTAGATCTGTGTGTATGTACAGGATGAAAAGTGTTATGGGCAAGAATGTATAAGTATTATTTACTTTTCATGAGGAATGACTCTGCAGTGGTATAAGATTATGAAGGCTAAAAAACTCAAATCAGAAACAGACAGATTGAATAGAATGCCATCTCAAGTGATCTGTTTGATGCTAATTCATATTTTATAAAAAGAATTTCTGTCATTACAGAGGAGTTTCACCGTGCTGTTAAAATCTGCACAGGAGAAGAATTAAGCCCACACATTGTTGACACAGTTTTCAAAATTTTTGATGATGATGGAGATGGACAGCTGAGTTACAAAGAGTTTATTGCAATAATGCGAGACCGTCTTCATCGCGGTTTTAAGGTATAAGAAATATTGTGTGCATTGGTTATGTATTACATTTGGAATGGTGTGTTTTCATGTGTTTAAATAATAACTTTTTCAGTGTTTCCTGCATCACTAGTCATGTGTCAACCTCTGTTTGTCATTTACATTATCTTTTGAAAGTTGTATTGGTATACATTCTCCCACTCACTTCATTTTGAAAGTGAGGTATTTGAATACCTTCTCCCACTCACTTCATTTACTGTGTAGCCCAATATCCTTAATTTTTCATTCACCTTTAATTTAACTCTTTAATGAATTCTTCCCATAATATAACTGTTTCTGCCATCATTTCACTCCAGTAACAATTTCATTCATACAAGTTGCTTTCATCTCTGTCCTTTTGCTTTCTTTATACTTAACATAATCTTATTAAATGGTAATATAAGAATTAATTGGATACCATAACTTGTGGCATTGTACTGTTACTTTCCAGGTTTGTTATTACTTTTTTATTAAGTAAGTAATGGATTTGATTGTAGGCATGTTATCATTGCTATTTTGATATAATCATGGGACCCATTTTATGGAGCTTGTACATCTGTGAGCAGTGCTTCACGTAGGAGCTGGTAAAGTTGGCTTCTCTGGGGCAGAAAAGGTCCTGAACAACTTTTACATTTTTCCATTTGCTATGATGTAGTCTTGTAAAATGTTATGTCTCACTTGCAGTGTTATTAGTTATATTTAAAGTATGTTAGCACCATATGGGTTAAACTGAAAGTGGATGGTGAGAGATGGATTAAGAAATGGATGATTAGTAGTGCTTATGCAACTTGCCATGAGAAGAAAGATCAAAAGAGGCAGGTGTTTTGGGGGAGCACCTGTGTGAATGTGTCAGCACTTTTGATGTAAGAGACTAGGTATTTTTCATAACTGATCGCTGTTTCCTGCATTAGTGAGGTAGTGCTAGGAACAGATAAAGAAAGGCTGCAGCCACTCAAGTGAAGTAAATGCAAGAGTTTTGGAGAGAGTGGTGAGTTTGCAGTCTGTTGGAGATGAGAGGGCCTGAGAAGTGAGTCAGTTGTTGTTCGTTGATGATACAGCCCTGGTGGCTGATTCGAGTGAGAAACTGCAGAAGTTGGTGACTGAATTTAGAAAAGTGTGTGAAAGGAGAAAATTGAGAGTAAATGTAAATAAGAGCGAGGTTATTAGGTTCAGTAGGGTTGAGGGACAAGTTAATAGGTATGTAAGTTTGAATGGAGAAAAATTGGAAGTGAAGTGTTTTAGATATCTGGGAGTGGACTTGGTTCCAAATGGAATCATGGAATTGGAAGCAAGTCACAGGGTGTGGAAGGGGGCGAAGGTTTTAGGAGCAATGAAGAGTGTATGGAAGAAGAGAACGTTATCTCCGAAAGCAAAAATGGGTATCTTTGAAGGAATAATAGTTCCAACAATATATGGTTGCAAGGCATGGGTTATGAATTGGGTTGTATGGAGGAGGGTGGATGTGTTGGAAATGAAACGTTTGAGGACAATATGTGGTGTGAGGTGATTTGATCAAGTACATAATGAAATGGTAAGAGAAATGTGTGGAAATGAAATGTGGAATGAAAAAGATTTTGAATGATCGGGGGATGAACATATAGGAGGATGAGATGTGCAAGGAATAGGGTGAATTGGAACAATGTGGTATACCAGCGTCAACGTGCTGTCAATGGACTGAACCAGGGCATGTGAAATGTCTGGGGTAAACCATGGAAAGATCTGTGGGCCTGGATGTGGATAGGGAGCTGTGGTTTCAGTGTATTACACATGACAGGTAGAGGCTGAGTGTGAACGAATGTGGCCTTTTTTGTCTTTTACCCTGGTGCTACACACACGAATACACATATCTTTACAATTGTTTAAAGTTTCTTGTAAAAGTGAGGCAGTACCAGGTACTGATGAAGAATTGCCTCATTTGCTCACAACCACCCTCTGTCATGCATAGTGCATTGAAATCAGAGCCCTGTGTTACATATGCAAAGATAAGGGTATTACTGAACTTGCGAGTGGTAACACCATGAGCATGAAATCACCTTTATGAAGTTTGTCTCATCATTGGCAAACAGAGAGGAGTAAAGAGTTTTGGATCTTCCTGCCTCAAAGGAGCCCAGCTTTCCCTGCTAACTGACTAACATATTAAGTAACTTAACTTTATAGAATATGCCTATATAATGTTTTTGTGTGTTGTGATTGCATTTTCCTGCTGCAAAATGAGGATTGTGACCCTTTGATAATCTACTCTAACTTTGTGGCTTTTATTGTTATCCCTCAGCATACATCCCGCAGCGAGGGCTGGGAAGCTTTCAAGCAGTGTGTCAAGAGTGAAATGAAGGCTGTGGTATGAAGAGGAAAGTCTCTCTCAAAATCTAAGGTTCTATATCACAGTATGACCAATGTCTAAATGATATTAGATTACAGGACAGCATGCATTGTATCGTGAAAAAACTATTTTGGCTATTATTTCCATACTATCACAATTATCATACATAAAAACTAAAAGCTTTTTAGGCTAAAGAATTTCCTGAACTGTTACCTGCAATTTTTGGTATTTTTGTGAAGGTAATAGATTTACTTGAAGAAGCTCAGTTTAAGGACTATATTTCATGCTGGATTTAAATCTGGTGTTTAAATGTATGTTGGGATATTAAGGCCTGTAAATAAGGAATTAATGGATGCACTTAGAAGATTCTGCAATTATTTGATTCATATTTATTGGGTATTTGTCAGCTTGGGGAAGCATTTTGAGATATTTTCCAAGATTCGTTCAAGTATTAAAGCATCTCATTATGTCATATTTCAATCTGTTGAAAAAGGTTTTGATGCAAAAAAAATTCCCAGAACTAATTCTCTGCAATTTTTGGTATTTTTGTGAGGATAATAGATTTGCTTGGAAACCTCAGTATAAGGACTATTTTCATGCTGAATTCAAATCTGGGGTTGAAATATATGATGGGGGACATTAAAGCATGTAAATACCTAATTAATGGTTACTCTTTTAGAAGATTCTTTGATTATTCGGTTTGTATTTATTGGGTATCTGCCAGCTTAGGAAAATATTATGAGATATTTTCTGAGAGTATTTCAAGTATAGAAGCATTTCATTGTTATATATCAATTTTAAAACAAAAAGGTGCTTGGGCTTTTGAAACAAAATTCCCCAAAGT
>JAUTXX010508279.1:0-12091 GCA_032273605.1 Panulirus laevicauda | reverse complement strand
AGAACGAGTGTTGTAGACGTGTCCACTGTGGTTTTGAGAACGAGTGTTGTAGACGTGTCCACTGTGGTTTTGAGAACTAGTGTTGTAGACGTCATGACCTCAGCTACGTGTTATCATGTCTAAACTACCCTCCCTCCATAGCCAAGTCAACACTGCTATACAAGTCTTAAACTCCTTTTTCCAGGACACAAATCCTTCTTGTTTTGTAGTCTTAAATCCCTTTTTTAAGGACACAAATCCTTGTTTTACAGTCTTAAATCCTTTTTTAAGGACACAAATCCTCCTTGTTTTACAGTCTTAAATCCTTTTTTAAGGACACAAATCCTCCTTGTTTTGCATTCTTAGATCCCTTTTCCAAGGAGACAGATCCTCCTTGTTTTGCGGGTAAAGCCTGCGATACCTCAACCACACCTGCAAATGTTTTGTTCATACTGTGTTATATTTTTGGCTTCAGTGACAGATGATGTGCAGAGGATAAGCACGACGGACACCAGTGTCAACATCACAGGTCTCAACTACTTCACGAGGTACAAGGTAAGTCCTTACGAGGATATGGCTCGAAGTGCCCCAGGAAGGGACGAGAGGAGAAGTGAGGTGGACAATAGTTTTCATCCCACCAGCCTTCCCCTCTCTGGTATCATACAACGAAACAGATCAATAATATAGTTTGTTTAGAAGGGAAATGTTTACTAAAAGACACGTCACTGACAAAGCAAAAGATCAAAATCATTGGGTGATTATATTAATCGATCAATTAAGTTAATCCTAAAGTAATATAATCTGATGAATCATTACTGTATGTATATAACTTTCTGAGCAGATGTTGTCTCTGTTCTTCTTACCAAACATGTGTTCCTCAGTGTATGTGTTCCTCAGTGTATGTGTTCCTCAGTGTATGTGTTCCTCAGTGTATGTGTCCCTCAGTGTACGTGTTCCTCAGGTGTCGATCAGAGCGTGCCAGGCAGAGGTGGAGGGACGGTCTCTCTGTAGCCTGTGGACCTCCATTGAAGCCACCACTCTACCAGACAGTAAGTCCACATACTGTAACTCCACCTACTAATGCTGTATCTCCACCTAGTAATGCTGTATCTCCACCTGGTAATGCTGTATCTCCACCTAGTAATGTTCTTTACCATGTGGAATGCCTCATGGTTACGAATCATTCGAAAGTTAAAAAACTCACTTTGTCTTTTTAACTAAAGCAAAACATTGACAGATGTTTAAAGGAGTGATAGAATATTGAACTGAATTTAGGTATTATATTAAAGTAGATAGTGCACTGATACTTAAGTATGTATGTGTGTGTGTGTGTGTGTGTGTGTGTGAACATGTAATTACCCATTTGTGCTGTACAGGAAGGGTGCTTTACACACTTGAGGACCATCTTCTGACCCATTTATATCTCACATGCTCGTATTTTCTATATATTGTCCTCATGTCTGGAATCATCATGTTCCGGCCATCCAACATTCTTACACTATAAAGGAACTTTTTCACATCTTTCTGAAATTTTGACTTAGTTGTATGTTATGTCCTCTGGTTGTTCTGTCCCTCTATATACAACAGTTTGTCCTATAAAAGTTGTGATCAGGTCGCCCCCTTGTGTGTTTGTGTTTATATAAACAGAGGCTTAAACGATCATTATGAAAATATCAAAAATGTTAGCTAGATATATGAAATCTTCGTATCCTAATGGGATATTACCAAATACATATCCTACACTGTATTCCTCCTATTGCAGTTTTAGTAGTGATTTCATAGACTCAAAGATTTGTAACAAACATAAGATTTACTCATGAATTGGGTCATATCTATCATGATGTGTTCAGAGTTGTACACCCTTCCTCTGAACATACTAAAGTTACAATCTGAGATTAAAGTGGCCCTCTCTCCTCTCACTGTAGCAACACTGATGCCTACCTCACTTAATCTGTGAAGTCATGAAAATCATCATATATTTGCATGATTGTCCATCTGTACATAACTTGTGCATCATATCCCTTTGTACACAACATGTACGTCATCTCTCTCTGTACATAACCTGTACAACATCTCCCTCTTTACACAACCTGCACACCAGCTCCCTTTATACACAATCTACACATTTCTAAAGGTATGCAACCATTTCCGTTCTCTGTGTTTCTGTGTAGAACATAGATATGTTGCAAGCAACGCCTCCACCTGCAGTGTACACACTGAGGAAAGATAAGAATATGATGTTATCTCAAACGATCACTGATCAAAGAATGAACGTAACTGAACATTGACCAAGATTTCAGGCTAAAGAAGTAGAATATGCTTACTACAATGTATAAAGGTTGAATAAAGTTAAGGTAAACTCCTTTTCCTCCTTTTTTTATACCAGACAACCCGGTCTTGGTCCAATCAGGCCTCTTGTCATCTGTCTTCCTCCTGTAAACTCATGTCAACTCATGCTGGTCTGGTTCAATTAATTCTGTGATGAAAGTGACTAACATGTCTTTCTGTCGAGAGATGAATTTAAGAGATTGTATAGAGGACTGTGTGTGTGTGTGTGTGTGTGTGTGTGTGTGTGTGTGTGTGTGTGTGTGTGTCATTGCACAAGAATCAGAGAAATTCTTTGTCGTTTTATTTCAGAAAGTCGAAACGAAATATTATACTTCTGGGTCAAAGTTGAGGAAGTGGACGAGGAGCAGGAACTAGAAACAGACCACCAGACTCGCAGAGACCACCTGCAGGTCTTTACACAGTCCAACATCATCTTCGACAACAGCAGCGAGGTCTTCACCACCACACTCTCCACCACCACCACTGGTGGCACCTCCTCCACCACCAGTGGTTCCAGCACCACCACAACAAACAGGCCCTCCAGCACCACAGACAGGCCCTCCAGCACCTCAGACAGGCCCTCCAGTACAACAGACAGGCCCTCCAGCACCACAGACAGGCCCCCCAGCACCACAGACAGGCCCTCCAACACAACAACCAGTCCCTCCAGCACCCCAGGCAGGTCTTCCAACACTGGCAGCGTCATCACCACAGGCAGGACCCTTCTCCTAGGCTGGACGCCGCCACTAAACCCTAACGGGCCTCCTTTGGCATACTTCGTCAAGTACACTCACACCGATGTCTCGCAGGTCAGTCTCGATCCACATCCAATCGTCTCAAAGTCCGGGAGTCGTGCGTGTGTCGTATCCACTCACGATAAACCTGCTTCACAGTCATTCAGAATCGACAAAGTGAGATCACCAAGTCTCGTGTTTACAAGTCTTCCCAACAGAAAAGAGAAACATTGTTTTTTTCCTCTTTGTTTTTACTTCTTTTTCTTTCCAGTCATTAGCAACTTTAATTCTGGTTTGGTGGGTGTTTATGACCCCTCACCCATAATGGTTTTGTCAAACGCTTCTTCACTGAAGACCTACCAGCTCTAGATACGGTCCCGTAACTTAGCTCCCTAGCTAAAGATACGGTTCCGTAACTATAGCTTCCTAGCTCAAGATACTATCCTGTAACTGTAGCTTCCTAGCTCAAGATACGGTCCCATAACTGTAGCTTCCTAGCTAAAAAGATACATTCTCGTATGTTCATCCAGTAGCATTTAATTCAAGAGGAAAAGAAACAGAGTGAAACTCATTACCGAAGTTGTGGTTCTGGGCCGATGGCCACTGGAGAATGTCTGTATTTCCCACAGGGCAAGAGTGAGGAGTTTCGCTGCATACCGGAGGAGGAGGCGCGAGCTGCTGGCTATAGGCACAGAGTGGCTGGTCTCCAACCTGGTACCTACATTATCGA
This sequence comes from Panulirus laevicauda, assembly GCA_032273605.1. Taxonomy (NCBI): domain Eukaryota; kingdom Metazoa; phylum Arthropoda; class Malacostraca; order Decapoda; family Palinuridae; genus Panulirus; species Panulirus laevicauda. Next base: position 8,320 of record JAUTXX010508279.1, on the reverse strand, counting down.
AATCCAGCTCCGCTCCCTGGGGGCTATTGGCGACTACACCACTCGAACTATCACGGTGAAGTTCCATCACAAATGTTCTCTAACTTACTGTTATCAATCTAGTCATTGGCCGATGTTGTGCATAAGATTTCTTAATTGCATTTGCTTTTAGTTTCCAGTGTCTCTCACATTGTGCTGTCTCGTCTCCTGTTTGGATAAATGATAAGACTCTCTATAGACAATGGACCTTAATGATATTACTTAAGTCTATTGTGTTTCTGCTTTGGTGTACGTGTAAGTCTGCATACAGTTAGGTAAGGACTTTTAAGTTTACGTTCGTCACACTAGGCGTTCCCAGCTTGGCGTTCCCAACTAGGTGTCCCTAGCTAGGTGTTCCCAGCTAGGTGTCCCCAGCTAGGTGTCCCCAGCTAGGTGTTCCCGTCTAGGTGTCCCCAGGTAGACAATCATCTTGTACGGCGTAGACTCAAGGAACTTACTTGCGAGAAAGCCTTATAGGCAGACGAAACGCAGACTTGTCATCAGAAAACCATTTTACGAGGATTGTACAAAAGTTGATCTATATCTTGATCAATATAGAAATCGCCTTCATGAATTATATATTCCTGAAGCTGTAGAACAACTTCACTATATCCAGGGTATCCATCACTGGAGGAGTTAGTGGAGGTTGAACAAGATATGATAAAACCTGTGTTTGTGATAAGGGGAATGACCCACATAGGAACGTGAATAGCTTCAGACTCACCCACAAGTGAAGATATAATGTGTCATCAAGTGAAACACGGGAACATCAGGTATGGAAGTTCTTATAAAAGAAAGACAGATTGTTTTAGCATCCCAAAACACCTCGTTGTACACCGAATTACAAGTGCCCTCAGCTTTATATAAGACTGATGGCTTCCCAGAGTGCTATCTCTAGTTTGGCAGAACACTGGACAAGGAGCTAAGAGACTTCACCTTTCGACATTGTACTTGAGAGAATAGATCTGTCACGTAAAGGTAACATATGAATATACTGTTTGTTGGCACTGTATATTTGAGAGTGTTGTTATCTGTTGTGACGAGGAGGTGAAGGACAGGAACGGAAACTGAACCCAAGAACCAGGAATTTATTCTTTTCAGTGTCTTGTCCTGAAGACGTTGTCAAAACTTGTTGAGAAGAATAAATTCCAAGTTCTTGCTTTCATGGCCTTTGCTTTTAGACTGTTTGTGAAGTAAGGAGACACCAGCAGCGTCCCCCGTATAGCACAGCACGGGAAACTGGTGATCACAAGGGTAATGATGATAATCTCCCTCTCTCCACCAACAGATAAGAGGCTCCTACTGGTTCTGGACCGTGCTGGTGGCCTTCCTGTGTGGGGGGATGCTGGGTATCTGTCTGATGGAGGTGGCTGTCTGGTTCCGACGTCGACGACGAACTGCGGGGCCAGACACCCCACAGTTCGTTACCCATAACCCCAACTACGGAGGTAGGAGGTGTTGATCTCAGGTAGGAAGGTAGTAGTAGACGAGTGAGGCCATCCAGGTAATCTACGGTATTGCTGATGTTAGGTAGACTTTGGATTGAATTACTGGAACAAGTCATAGCCTCATGTATGGTGCATCCTTGCTAAGGAAGTATAAAAAGGACATTTGAGTTCACTTGTGATCTTGAGTAATGAGTCGAGATGTCATTCCTCTTAGTGTCTAAATTTCATGCTGAAAGTTATATGTGGAAGGCTAGTGGTAGTATTGTCATCAGGGACTATATTATCCATTTATAAACCCACTACATAGTTATCTTACTCATTCAGTGGTGAGTTTATTGCTTCATAGTCAAAACTAAGATATATTGTCAACAATTTTAGCCTTCACCCACAACAATACTTCTCAGTGATTACGTCTTCATCAATGCTGTTGCCAGAGCTCCTGCTGGGCGACACGCTGCAGCAGATCAAGGAGAAGTATGTGATCAGCCGAGACGCCCTACAGATTGACCTAGAGCACAAGCTGGGCGAGGGCTGCTTCGGCATGGTGTATAGAGGCGTGCTCTCCTCAGCAGACTCAGGGACGGAGGTGCGGGTGGCGGTGAAAGCCCTCAACGAACTCGCGACATACTCAGAGGTCAAGCGCTTCCTGCAAGAGGCAGTAGTCATGCAGTGAGTGGTTATGCCACGTCCTCAGCTGTTGTGGTGTAGTCGAATCACATAAGAGGTCAATTCTATTAAGGAAGTTCATAAACATAAGCTCTATGTTGTATCTCATCTACCTCTATAGCATGATCTTGCCCCATCTCCACTCACAACCATGAGTCACTGGTAGATTTTAGAAGATCCACAAAATTCAAACTTCTTTCTCAAGCGAAGACTATTTTTCCTTCACTGACAGAGACATCAACTCCAACTTCGTGGTACACCTGATGGGCGTCGTGGCCAACTTCCCGCCCATCTACGTGGTGATGGAACTAATGGAGCGAGGTGACCTGAAATCCTTCTTGCGCACCGAGGCTGGCGGAATGCTACCAGAAACGGTACGTTCACCTCCTTACTCTCCTCTGTTCACATCTCCTCAGTAATGTAACAGTTGATACGTTCCTCAGGTTATAGAACTCTTTCCTACACTTAACTTTAGAAATCTAACATCATCCCATCTCAGCAAGCCACTATATCAAAGTTTTACTTGAATTCTGTTTTGTTTCTGAGTATTTAAAAGACTTGGTTCTTGCCAGTGCCATCTATACGTGACCCTCAGCCTCTTTAGAGTCACTGATTCACAGCCTTAAAGCATTTAACGCTAATGTGGGCACAGTGGAAGTTGTAGGCCGGAGTGCGACGATATGATCCTCCACGGGAGCTTTGCCGTGGAGGATGACAGCGTCGCTCCTCGGCATCAGGCCACGTTATGAGATAGTGAGGCTACCCCACCTTTGAGGCTGTATAGCACTGCTATATAGCCTGAGGGGAAACATCATGGCGTCCCTCACCTCTTCAGAAAATGGTCGAGATGTCGGTGGAGGCGGCTGACGGCATGGCTTACCTGGCGGCGAAGAAGCTGGTACACCGAGACCTGGCTGCTCGGAACTGCATGCTGGACGCAGGTCTTACGCTCAAGATCGGCGATTTCGGCTTCACGAAGTACCTCAAGACAGACTACTACAGGAAGCGTGAGTGGGAGAGACCTCTACACACACACACACACACTGTCAGTCAACAGTTTGAAAGCAGTCCAATATAACTACGAGTATTTCAACCATTAATTCATCTTGTTCTTATCAATAACCTTCAATACCAACACCACAGATATTTCAACTACAACATGAGGTATAGTTTATGGCTCTGTTGTTATCATACGTTGACGGGAACGACCCACACACAGAGATCTGTGATGATAGTTGCTATCTCTCCCCCACACCACAGAGGGACGTGAGTTTCTGCCAGTGAGGTGGATGGCGCCTGAGTCGTTGCAGTACGGTCGCTACTCGTCTCGTTCTGACGTGTGGAGCTACGGTGTCCTCTTGTGGGAGGTGGTTACCCGGGGCTCCCTCCCCTACCAGGTACTGACCCCACACATACACACACACACACACACACACACACGCGCGCGCGAACTCACCACCATCTTGGTTGCTTTGAGAAACGTGTGTGTATGTGTGTGTGTGTGTGTGTGTGTGTGTGTGTGTGTGATAATGGTCTACCAAGTAGTGGTAGACGTCCATCTACTGACTGAATTTCATGGGGGTATATCTGCTACAGGGAACTAAGCCTTGGCCCTGAATAATTGAATAGTATATAACAAATTGTCCTCTACAATCACAACCTGCCAAAATCTAAGGATCGACTGAGGTTAGGTTTACGCTGTTGTTAGCAAAGTGTTGAGATCACAATTATCTTGACTGCTTGTTTGTTATTGAAGGGATACGTGAACGAGGAAGTGTGCGCCATGGTGACGTCTGGACTGCGGCTGGAGTGTCCACGCTGGGGTCCAGACTTCCTCTTCTCGCTCATGCTCCAGTGCTGGAAGTTCCAGGCCAAGGAGCGACCTACCTTCATCCAGCTGGTCCGTCTCCTGCTGCCCAGGACCACCAGGGAATACCTGGTGGGTCTCTTGTAGAAACCATGTGAGGGTTGTAGAAACCTTGTGAGGGTTGTAGAAACCTTGTGAGGGTTGTAGGAACCATGTGAGGGTTGTAGAAACCTTGTGAGGGTTGTAGAAACCATGTGAGGGTTGTAGAAACCTTGTGAGGGTTGTAGAAACCATGTGAAGGTTGTAGAAACCATGTGAGGGTTGTAGAAACCTTATGAGGGTTGTAGAAACCATGTGAAGGTTGTAGAAACCATGTGAAGGTTGTAAAAATCATGCGAAGTTTTTAGAAAACATATGAAGTTGTAGAAACCATGGGAGGGTTGTTGAAATCATGTGAACGCTTTAGAAAACATTTGAAGTTTTAGAAACCATGGAAGGGTTTTAGAAACCATTTGAAGGTTGTAGAAACCATGTGAAGGCTGTAATAACCATGTGAAGATTGTAGAGACCTTGTAAAGGTTGTAGAAACCATGTGAAGGTTGTAGATACCATGTGAAGGTTTAGAAACCATGTGAATGGTGTTAGAACCATGTGAATGTTCTATAAACTATGTAAAGGTTGTCTAAATCCTTCGGAGATTGGTAATTTTTCACGCCTCCCTCTAATGATTTATCAAGTGCTGTATTTTGTGAGCTACTGTATGGTACAATGACACTTTTGGTAGATATCTCCGTATTTCACAATCTCTGTGGAGAGATGTTAGCATACGACATAGATTTAAGGGTGAGCCTTTATAACCCTACAGAAGAGGTTAGGTTTTTGTGATATCTTAGATGGCTTCTCTTTCCCTAACAACATTTAATGAGTTGTTCTGATCATTCATCAACATTACCACTGCAATTCCACTGTACGTTGGCCAGTGGGACAGAGGGTAGATGCTGAGGTGTGTTCCTACTTCCCATCAGATGTTCTAAGACCTTGTGTTCTCGCTTGCCCCTCCTGCAGGCGTACTTCGAGCGGGTGTCCTTCTTCCACAGCGCCAACTGCTGCGACTCTGAGAGCACGGAGGACAATGATGAGGGCTTCATCGCCAGCGGTTCCCTGGACCCCAGCCTGGAAGACGGTGAAGCCGAGCATTCCTTCACCTCCCTACCTCCCTCCATCCCCCGCCACCACCACGACCACCACATGGCTGAGGACGACATGGGCGCCGAGGACGACCTGGTAAGACCTTACCATCTTTTTACTTTCTACCTCCTGCTCCTCCACGATGTAACCTCTCCTCCTCCAGCTGTGACTGCCTCCTGCTCCTCCACCACGTAACCCCTCCTCCAGAAACTGTGCCAAGGACTGGACCAAACCTCATCTGGAAATTGTTGGAGGGCCAATATATGTTCCATATATGACCGCTTTGTGTGGCAGATGTTCCATATATGACCACTTTGTGTTGCAGATGTTCCATATATGTCCAGATGTGTTGCAGAAGACGTTCCATACATTTCCAGATGTGTTGTAGATGTTTCTTATATTTCCAGATGTGTTGCAGATGTTTCTTATATATCCAGATGTGTTGCAGATGTTTCACATATGAGCAGTTGTGATGCATAAGATGTCATGTTCTTCAAACACTGGTAACAACATGTCCTCATTGCTTCAACACCCTTAGTATTGCATTGTCTGTCGCGTTTTGTTTTGCAGTACCAAAAAAATACCTTAACACAACTTTGTTTTCTTTAAAGTAACCATGACTACATTGATTTAGTGTAATGTCAACATTTAATCACAAAAGTGAAATGATTATTAGATTTTTAATGTTATCAAGTCATAAAATGCAACCAGGCAAAGTATATCATGAAGTAAGAAGGATTTATAACACATTCCCATAATATTAGAACTGTTTTTTATTCTTAGTGTTCCCCCAGGGGTGTGTCAGCGTAGCCAGTGTCCCCCACAGGGGTGTGTCAGTGTTGCCAGTGTATCTCCCAGGGTGTGTCAGTGTTGCCAGTGTCCCCCCAGGGGTGTGTCAGGGTGAGCAGTGTCCCCCCAGAGGTGTGTCAGGGTAGCCAGTGCCCCCAAGGGGTGCGTCAGTGTTGCTAGTGTCCCCCCAGGGGTGTGTGAGTGTTGCCAGTGTTCCCCCAGGGGTATGTCACGTTGATCACTACTGGCGGTCTTCCCCACAGGTGTGCCTGACGCCGAACTATCCTTACAAGAGGTCGTCATGTGCGTCTCTCTCATGCATCATGGGCACCAGCCAAGCCAGCCAGGGGATCCGCCTTACTCCCACCCGAGACGCACCACACAAACCTACCAAGACACACCACCGCTCCTCCTACCTCGCTCAGTTCTGATCCCGACGTCAAGCGAGGAGCTCGCGCCCTACCTTGGCCAAGAAGAACATGTTCATACGGCGCCTGAAGGAGGAATTACATGTTTATATGATGATAAAACGTCTGAGTGGCGTTCCTCAAGTCTCGACGCTTTCCCACCTCCTGTTTGTGCGTGGGCGGCTGGGAAGCGGGTCTCACGGTGCGAGGAGGACCAGGAGAGGGTCCTTGGCCCACTTCTTCCTTCCTCCAATGGCCTGACTCACTCGTATGTCTATCTGTATTCCACAGTTTATGCAAAAGTAGATGATAATTGCTACCTGTGACCAAAGTCATATATATATGTATGTTGAATCTAAACGCTGTAGCTTCATCTTGGCTTCGACAATGACCATAGAATGATATTTAGAAATAGCTATAGATGTGGCATCTAGCAAAGCAAGGTTCTGTAACGGGGACATGTAGAAAGTCTGGACGTGTGTGTGGGTGTGTGTGTGTGTGTGTGTGTGTGTGGCACATCTGAATGTTGGACGTCAGCTGGCAAGATAGCAAGTCTCGTCACTGACATATCTGAGTTAGGATAAATTGTCTCGTCAAGGATGTGAGTTAGGATAGCAAGTTTCATCATTATCACGTCTATAGGTTTGGATAGCAGGTTTCGTCAGTGTGAGTTAAGAAGATAAGTGAAACAGAGCGTTACATTGGCTATGTTGTAGTTATTTGAATTTAGAGCGTTATGTAGGCTATGTTGTAGTTAAGATAACAAACAGAGAGTTATCGGGGCTATGCTGTAGTTAAGATAACTGAAGCAGAGCGTTATCGGGACTATGTTGTAGTTAAGATAACTGAAGCACAGCGTTATCAGGGCTATGTTGTAGTTAAGATAACTGAAGCAGAGCGTTATCGGGGCTATGTTGTAGTTAACTGAAACCGAGCGTTATCGGGGCTATGTTCTAGTTAAGATAACAAGCAGAGCGTTATCGGGGCTATGTTGTGAGTTATAAAGTGACTGATGTATTAGTATTGCTGTAGAGGTTCTTGCCGTATTTATATATCTACATGTTATATATGTTGTAGTCCATAGAAACGTTCGAGTATGATGATATATAGTTATAGTTCTTGCTATGTAAACAAGTGTTAATATATGATTATATAGTTCTTGCTATGTAAACACATTAGAGAAAATATTTTCCATGAATACGCAAGGAAAGTTTGGAAATCATTGCCAACTGTAGCTAGGAAAGTTTTTCTACTCTTTAGAATTAAGTTCTGTGTTGTGGCATTAGTCTTTTGAGACATAATTATCGTTTATAATAAACTTTTTATCTACAGTTTAAGATCATTTCAACGACCACACCTCCCCTTCTTCGTGGACACCACAATCCAACACTGGGTTAGTGTGTGTTGGCGTGAGGCCACACTGCACAGCAAGGAACAGCTGAGTATATCTGATATGTTCGCGGCGAGATAACAGGAGGATATGACCGCTATGCTTGATAACACAACAAGAGAAAGGCTGGATATATCCCTGTCACCAGATATGGTAGATAAGTGAATGTTTAATGTTATTAACACGTTTTTAGTTCATCTGAGAGTGAGTGAATATTAATCTTACACTTGCCAATGCAACATTGGGACGTTTGAATGTTATAACAACGCACAAAAACATAGTCAAGATGTTTCCATTAGTAATGACAGTAATACGTGTTCTTCTGTACCTACAACATTATGCTTAACTTAGTCATGTCTGATACTATTAGCACAGTGCATAGCTGTGTCTGGCACACAAACGTGCATACAGTCACTCATAAGGTCTGGCACACACACGTGCATACATTCACTTACAATGTCTGGCACACACACGTGCATACATTCACTTACAATGTCTGGCACACACACGTGCATACATTCACTTACAATGTCTGGCACACACACGTGCATACATTCACTTACAATGTCTGGCACACACACGTGCATACATTCACTTACAATGTCTG
>JAUTXX010508235.1:0-12093 GCA_032273605.1 Panulirus laevicauda | reverse complement strand
GAAGAAGAAGAAGAAGAAGAAGAAGAAGACTCATTCTTCTGTCAAGACTTGACTTATCATCATCCAGCCAAGGAGCTAGTCAGTCTCAGAACCCTTCTGGTCACAACGCACTGTACTTCGTCTTGGGTCAGGCGACGTGCTAGAGTATCAGGTGGCAGCGAACAGTGGTTCTTGGGTCAGGCGACGTGCTAGCGCATCAGGTGGCAGCGAACAGTGTTTCTTGGTTGAGCTTATCTTCGGTTTGACTGTCGGCGATTACACACACACCTATTTCATTTCACTGGAAATGTCGAAAGTGTTTGATGGATCGGGATCAGAGATGACCTGACGTGTCATGTACACGTAGACAAACCTCTTTGGACCAAGTCTTTTCACTGAGCACCCAGAGTCCATATCTGTTGAACGAGGAACACAAGAGTTCATGTTTTGCCCCAGAGAAACCCACATCAACTGAGCTGCGTCTTGGTGGAAAACGGCGCTGCTCTTCAGGTAGGCTTTGTGTGATCCTTATGTGATCGTACATGGGGAGGCGAGTTTCTAAATTTGCACATGCTTCCTAAATATATATCAGTCAGATTCTTGATCTGTTCTTACCAGCTGCAAATTTCCTTTGTTGTTGGTGATTTAGGCTCTGATATGTTGTCCGCCGTGTGGTATCTTGGCATATATTTAACTGATAACCAGCGGTAATATCCTGCGGCCGGACACCAACATATAAGGCCAACAGTGGTTAAAAGGTTTACGTAATTTCGACATGGTATAAATCTAAAGGCGTTGCTCAAGCTATCCCTTAAATTCCTGATCATGCCATTATTCACTCTCCTGCTCATGTCTGTGCTCAGACATGCTCTCAAGTGTCTGCTCAGTCAGGCTACTGCTTGATCTCGTTTGCTCAAGCGTCAGCGTCAGTTCCTGCTCAAGTCTCAGCTCAGGCTGCTTCACAATTTCCTCACTCACCACACCTCTCCAGAGGGGGTTCTCTTCAGGATATTTCCTCAAGTCTTTTGTCTAAATTCTGCCCTGAACGTTTCTGTTTTAGGCTTCCCACCCCACGTCCTGGTCGAGGGGCTCTTCCCACACGCCTCCGCCCAGGGACCTGCCCAAACTATCCTTCTAAAGCCCTTGTTCAGGCTGCTGATCCATATCTCTCTGTTCATGGCAGCTGCCAGCTGACCGAGCAAGGCAGACGTGTTCGGACAGAGAGACAGAGGGCTGAGAATCATCTACTGCACAACAAAGAACCATCTGTCGTAACCACTAAGAACCACTTTTCACCACAACTAAGAACGGTCCACCGCAAAGATCCACCTACCAGCACAACTAAAGAACCTCCTACCACAACCAAGAGCCACTTCCCACAACCACGAACCCCCCATCCATAACAAACAACTACCGACCGCACAAGCGAAGGAGGCCACACCAACCACAACATAGACCCACCCACCTACCACAGCAGAGACGCATCAATCCACAACAGACAAGCAGCTGCCACACTCCTACCTCATCATGACCCCCACGTCCCCTAGGAGATGCTGTCGCCACATATCATCTCAAGACGATCATGTCGTTTGAGTTATGTCCGGAGCTGGATGGAAGAGGAGGAGGAACAGGAGTGATCAAATACACTTTTAACCCTCCCATGGGACGGCAGGAGGTGGCGATCCTGCCACGACACCCCCGTCCTCAGAATGGATGGCGAGGGACACTCAGTCCTACTCAATCTTACGCTGTTGTTCCGAAAGTAGACGAGTCCTAAACTCAGTCGTTCATTCATATGAGGTATTGTTAGGCTGTGGAATGTGTGACCATGATTTACTGTTGATATATACACTGTGCCGTACGTGGCTTACGGGTTCGAATCTTGGGCGTGGTAGTCGACCCACACCCAACCCATGTGTTCTTCCTCCCCTCGGGTGTTGGTCGATAATTAGGTACCTGGTTTAGGCTGGGGCTATATACACATAGTATATATTTTGGTTAAGAGACGAGGCAACAAGAGTGTATAATTGTGTGTCCGTAACGTACAGATTATAATCACGCACACACACACACACACGAGTATAGTAAATTGTACAAATAGGTAATTACACGCACATTAAAAATGATAGAACGTAAATATTGAGCTGTTAAGCAGTGATGATAACATTTTACCATCTATAGTCGGTATAATCCTGTTTTACATTTTTATTAACACATTTTTCCAGCTATACCACGAAACATATTACTGCTTACAATATCTATAATTACCCCTTTGATGTCAGCTACTGAACCGATGGTTCGCTTTTATAAACATAAGTATATATCTGTTGACCACGCCTAGTGCCAACAAAGCAGTTGAATTAAAAGTAAAATTTAAATTCTTGAAATACAAAACAGTTTTGGTTATCTTTGATAAACCAGGAACATTTAGATATTCATATTTCACCGAGGAAAGTGAAATCTGTAGGAAGATGTTTAGAATGCGCGGGAAAACTCTGGACAAAAACCCAAGGATGGGGTTCTGAGGCAATTTTAGGAGCTAGGGAACAGGAGGCGATCCTTTGTGCCGTGGACCGTGTTATGGCTTGGTAGCGTCGCGCTGGTGCAGGAAGACTTACGGGTCTTCAACAACGCTGCGACGACGTGAAGGAATTGAGGCTCACAGGGAAGACCTACCTATGAGTACATAACGCGACGTGTTGCTGGAATGGCCGGGCTATCGCGTAGCGCTCACCGCAGGAAAATCTGATATTGTGAGGAACGAGTCGTGTGACTTTCATGTCAATTGGTGTGTGTGTGTGAGAGAGAGAGAGATGGAGTGGGAATGGAAGTAACTTTAAGTAGCCTAAAGTATACACTCACCTCTCGGGTATATATCTCACCGAAACAAACGTTATTTCGTTACTGTGAGAAACACACCTTATTACGACGGGGAAATGGAGACCTTGCCACAGTGGCCGGGAGGAGGACGGTGTTCGATACCTGAAAGGGGGACGACCATCATCGTCATCATCATCATCATCATCATCATCATCAACATCATCATCACCACCACAGACCAGGAGCACAGGAAGAGTGAGAAACATAAGCGATGTGATTCATATTTATACGTTAAGGTGAGAGCGATTTACACCCGCGTTGCCTCGTCTCTTATACCCTTGTATAAACGTACCGTGTCTTCACTACTTTTTTTGCGTTTAAACGCTCACCTTAGCTTGACGGGCCCCGTGCGTGAATCATGGTCAGCAACGCTAACCGGTAACCTAGTGGAAAACCCGCGTGTTTGTTTAGGGACATCAGCGGTGATGTTGTGGGATGTTTGTGAGGATGTGTGTTACTCATGTGGAATACACTCACAGTATCAGCCGGGCAGCAAGCACTCCCCTCCCCTTAAAAAAAAAGGAAAAATGAAAACGAATTGTAAAAGATCATAGAAAATAGGAATCGAACCACAATAATGAAAATAATTCCATAACCAGCAACTGCTGTCGCTGGAAACAAGACTACAGAGAGGCGCGATAGTCATGACTTCGACTCCCTCAAAACGACCATAAATTCAATTATTTTTATCACAGTGGCCTGTGTGTGACGTATGCCCGTAATGCTTCATGAACCGTACTCTCCCACGTAACGTAGTGTCCCACCGATATTAAATTACGTTAATAATAGCGAGGCTCGCAAGGCGAAAAACCTGAAATTTATGGTGGATTATGTGGAGATTTAGAGGCGGTAGCCAGCGGGGAGGAAGTACTGCCGACCTGGCTGTCTACTGCTCTGTGTGTGTGTGTGTGTGTGTGTGTGTGTCCGCCACATGCGGCAGGGGCCTATTGGCACTGTATCTCTTTGCTGGTGGTTTATCGTGACAAGTTTCCAGTTTAGTGATGCCACAGAACTTAACAGATGTGGTAATGTAATGCCGATGAACTCGTTATACTTGGGGGAACTGGGTTTAGGCTGGGTGACCATGATTTGGAGCTGTGCACGACGTGCAGTGGTGATATATAACGTAGGTGGGGGCTAGACGTGGGATGAATTTGAGGGAAATAACTCAAGTCATCAAGAGAACCTTTTGGAAACCTCACCTGACTTTCACTAGCAACGGAAATTTAAGATATTATCGATGTTACATGAAAAAAAAGATTGATAGTTCTGATATCATTTGCTTGAAGTTGGTGGGAGTTCGTTCACTGTGTTTAGTGTTCGTATGTTGTGTTGTATGTGCCACAGCTTCGTGCATCCAATACGGGACAGGAAGATGATAACAATATCTGTGATATATTGTAAAGTGTGATAAGGTAGGTCTGTGGCCCTACGTGAACCTTATGTGGCATTTTTATAGGCTCTGTTGATGTATAACTGGTGCTTCACTTACATTTACCTCACATTGAACTGGATTATATTCACCCTTTTATCACTTGGGGGAAAGCATGATACAAGAAATCATACAACACCCCACAGTGGAAATCACTTTTAGGAAGAAGCAAGAGTGATCTTAACCTGTCGTCCTGATCCATAGTGTATGGTGCCCCTAAACTGTACCGCAACGCGTTACCCCTTGACCACACAGTGGCAAAGATGATCGTCCCCCTAGGCTGTGTTACCTGCGCGACACGAGTCTTGTTACGTGACACCTCGTGTTACAAGTAACTCCTTGAGCGCGTCTCCACGACCCTTGAGCACGACGACAGCACGGAGCCTTTAGTACGATTGTCTGACCCTTACCTATGATGACCTGACCTTTAACCTGACCTTTGAGGAGGGATTGGTGCCAGCCGTACTTGTAAATACTGTTCCTTGAACCTGTCTGAGACCCATTAATTTGCATATACCGTAGTACCTCGCTTAAGATTATTCTACTAATTAGTAGTATAAAGATTTATCAGCGGGATTTGGTTGCTTTTTCTGTTAGCGTCTGTTCGTGTTGCCCATCAGGTATGCACTGGGAAACAAGAGAAATTCAAACTAAAGTAATGTTCCTTGTTCATGCATCATCATGTTGCCTCATACCGTATATAAAAAGATACTCTGGGGACCAGCTCATACTATGGTAATATTTATATTACATGGAAGGCGATTCCTCCGTAACACACGATGAAGAGACAAAATTGAAAAAGAAATATATATTTTTTTGTGTCCTGTGTATCATCAAAGATGGCGTAGCAAGGCATGTATAGTATGGACGAAAGTTTCCAAAGCAGTGCAAGACAGAGTGGTTACCATCGCGGGTCCGTTCGTGTATTTGATGTTGCCTCATTTATTCGATGTATCGCACGAGGTTAAAGTTACGTTTTTCACCATCATGGTAAACGTTGCGTGAAAGACCTTTATAATGATGTTATATATTCTTGCATCAGCCAGGAGACGAGGTTTTAAGAAGTAATTTCAAAAGTTGTCGAAAAATCAGATCCCATGCATTAACAAACACAAGAACCTGCGAACGTGGCTAGACAACTTTATTCATGGTTTTTCTTAAAAGTAAACCCTTGGTGTGTGGCCTTGGTATACCTTTACACACCTTGAGGGCGAAGATACGACACTTGAACACGATGGTAGAACGCTTTAGCACGATCATACGACCAGTAAGGATGAATTATACAAGTCTTTCACACAACAGAACGACCCTTGACCACGTAAACACGACCTCTGAGCACGACGGTTTGCGACCCTAAAAACACGACGGTTCTACCTACACACACACATGGATAACGACCCTTAGGTATGCTGACCTGTGTAATGACTTTTAGCCCATTATACCCAAGGGTTGTACCGTCCTGTTCAAGGGGTTATAAGCCTTGTGGGGAAGAAACTACCCATTTGCCTTGAAGTTGTTACTCAAGAATCATAATTTTCCTATTTTGATGATAATGAAGAACATGCGTGAAGAGTCCGGTGTTGAAGATGGTTTGAAGGAAGATGGATGCACGTCTGTGTCACGGTGTGATGCACAGAAAGGGAATTATATTACGTTTCTGTGTCACGTTGTCATGCACAGAAAGGGAATTATATTTACCTTTCTGAAAGCCAGGGATAGAAAGATCGACTTGAGAGTAGTCTGTGTAATGTTACCACCAAAATACTGATTTCCATATAGTTATGTATCAAATGAAACCTCATGCATGAATATTAACAATATTTCTGCATAGTTCGAATAAAGATCTTTATTAGACATACGATGTATATATAGTTTTAGGATGGGTGTAAAAACACTCAGTGGCAACGTTCAGAAATTCTTACCAAGGAACATGTTTTCAACACATGACAATGAATATAAACCTGTTCAAAATGTTCTATAAGTCTATAAACATTTAACGATCTCGTGTCGCGCGATAAACAGGAATTAATTAGTGACTCCTCTGTGACATAATCGCCTTATATGTAAAATGAGGTTGAAAAAAACTCGTGCAAATTAAAATCAACAGTCGTTAATTAATAAAACCATTATCTGAATTTTTAAAGCTGTTAAATAATCTGGTATTAAGAATATAAAAGTGAAAATGAATCATGGTCTTTAATGTTGACGTTTCTGTCACAATTCTGGCTCTTCCTTATTGAAGTGCCTTGTCCTTAATGTGTCAAATAACATCGTTTTAATACCAGTAAATTTTTTAGATTTTATGTTCAGGTCTGAGGAAAGAGGCTGCTGGTGTATGGTCATTGCTTCACATGCCAGACATGTTATGTTAATTCTAACTTATTATGACATGATTACAGTTGTATCACAGATCATGTTCATTTTGTTTCATGTGTGAAGTCTGACGTGCGACTATGAATTCCAGCTGAGGCAGTAAATGATATTTATAGATTTACGTTAATATGAGAAGGACTGCAATAGTACACGGTACTGCACAAGATAAATGGTTGTCGATCCAGATAATTTTGTGGTTTTCAACATTTGTTTAGAAGCTTTAGCGTAGTCTAATGAATCAGGATTTACCTCACATCATGCCTTGTGTAGATGATTCATAAGTATACATTATCAAAGTAATAACGGGAAGCAAAATAGTATTAATCTCGAGCCTTTTGAATTAGTACCAAACTTTCCCTCGTTAAATCCAGCAAAAACTGTTGCCAACGACGCACGATATCTCTTAATAACGCCGAGATGGAGGATCGTAAACTAATACAATTAAGGTATGCAGAATCCATCTTCCCAAAAAATTTGCCTTGCATAAAATTCTTATATATACTTTCCCCCACTTGAGGACAGGGCATATCAACACGAGCGGCTGCAAAAGTCTCAAAATTCCTCGGTATAATACTGAGAATTCTGGCCTAGCCACAGCGGCCGAGGTGCTGATAGATCTCATAAATAACACCTGGCCATTTCGGTGGTCCTGATACCGTGCAGTGAGGCTGGGCGGCTGGAAATTACTGTTTCTCTGTGTGTATATATTACATCAGGGGCGCCGTAGTGGATGGTGACTGTCTGGTATTGTTACAGAGCAGGAACAGCGGTGTGATCCCCTGTAAACAAGGGAAGATGCCTCTCACTGTAGGTTGTTCTCAGCGGTTTGATCCCCTGTAAACAAGGGAAGATGCCTCTGACTGTGGGTTGTTCTTAGCGGATCTGTCTGGCCGTGGTGGTGAAAGCCTCTCTCCTCTCTGAAGAAAATAATGATGTCATATATAATGTAAAACTTTCATGTTTGTCACGATCATCCGGCGTAGTGTTGCTCGCTTATTTTGTACCAGTATTCAAGACACAGGGAGGTGCATACAGTTCAAATTTGCCAGCGATGAGACGTAAGATCTGTGGGATGAAAGAGCTGTACCGTGAAAGGAGGTGGCTCATTTTGCATGATTTTCGAGGGTCATTTTTCACATCCTGACGCCCAGCTTACCCAAGTATGGGATAGATTAAACCAATAAATCACATATAGATGATTTACTCACTTCATCCATCATATTGCAAGTCTTTCCCCTCCTCCCCTCTCCAACCTAACCTAACCTGATACAACCAAAATTTAACTCGCTAATCCGACGAAAATGCACCGACGCTCGCCTCCCGTAAACTTTCATATTGCAAAAAGTCAGCAGCGGTCTGCGGACGTAATGGTGGCTGTGAAACCTAGCTGGCTGCTTGAGTTGAGCGGGCCAGTGTGTCACACCTACCATCACGACCATGAATTTGAGATGGCTGTCATATTAATCAAGAGTCAGGAGGTTTGAGGAGGTAATAACCCGTATAACAACCTCCTTATGTCGCCTCGTTGTTCCTTGTGTGCCTCGCGGAAGGTGGGTAACGGCGATTTCAGTTTTAATCATCTGGTTGAGGTGTCGTTTGACGCATTCTCATACATTCCACAACCCACATGGGAACGAAACAACAATCATTACAACCTGTATGTGGGGATGACAACATAAAGCTATAAATTTGCTGGAAATTTGACTAATGTTTCTGAGTTTGTCAAACTTGGCATTACGTCGAAAGAGCCATCAAAATAACTCATTATAAACAATTGCGAATTAAATAAGGTTTGTTTGTTCTGAATTCACCACAGTGCTGATGTTGAACGCCTTTTGTCGCCAGGTCTACCAAAAAATACGTTACCTAGTAGATGAATTATTCTTTTATCATTATTAGCGACAGACA
The DNA here is from genome assembly GCA_032273605.1 of Panulirus laevicauda. Classification (NCBI taxonomy): domain Eukaryota; kingdom Metazoa; phylum Arthropoda; class Malacostraca; order Decapoda; family Palinuridae; genus Panulirus; species Panulirus laevicauda. The sequence continues at coordinate 3,521 of JAUTXX010508235.1, read as the reverse complement.
ATCTCGAGGCAAAGGTAAACATACTGCTCTTGGTAAAACCACCAAACAGGGGATAACTTAACGTAAATAGTAATCCTTCATTTCACTACACCCTTGTGGGAAACAGTTGGATCCGTCTGTGGTCTCGGCTGTTATCAAAGTACAAATAACTGATTACTGATATAAAGTATTCCCGTGACATTGATCACAGGTTGAACGTATCTAGTTGCGTCAGAGGTCTCACTGGCCTCAAAAACAAACACATATCATGAAAATATTTTTGTTATGATGTATACGCTGCCTCTATGTGCCAGCGAGAGTAAGAAGTACTACATTTTATATTTGTAAACATGCCCAGAGCAGCGAATACACACACACACACACACACACACACACACACACACACACACACACACACACACACACACACACACACACACACACAACATACTCAAGCTCACACATGAATTCATAGTTAGGATAATGTTGACCCTCACGTTTACAACCCGAAGTCAAAACACCTAATAACAGTACCGACCAATAGGAACACCTGGCTATATCAAATGATGCCCAATGGTTCCTACTGAGTTACTACTCTTCTTGGTCTTAAATACTTTGGTAAGAACTTTATAAAGGAACTCTGCGTATTGCTTTGGGAACCAGGTCCCCTCCCCCGGCATTGTATCCTACATAGGTCCTACTCTTGACGTAATTCCTGTGATGTAGTCTGTGGTGGAGTAGACTAAGACCCATGAGTTGAGAGGTACAACAGCGTGACATGTGGCGTGTACGAGATGTATAACAAGACACGTTAACAGCAAGGAAGGGTCGATAGCACAGCTCTGTTACTAAGGTCTCATGGTTACTAGTAGGATTTACAGCTGTTGAATATGGTAATTCTCCTGAACATTCGGGATATTCTGGGGTGATTTAGTTTTGTTAGTATTCCGAGGGTCATGGCTTTCGATAATGAAAGTGATTATCATTCTTTTTTTTCTCTCTCTCTCGCTCTTCTGTCATTAGCAACAACAGAAGTGGCCCAAAATGCACCACCTCTTGCTGCCACGGTTGCTCAGCCTTTGGTGGATGTTATGTTGACGTTGCAGCCCCATCCACCTAATGTGAGTATGAGCTTAGTAATGACACCAGAGACCGTGTTCATCCATCACCAGCGGAAGATAGCACTACAGGGCCCACTTGCACTTTGCATTCGTTTATATATACTGTGGTGATGGACATGACCCCTCCAGCAGCAGCTGGCGGCAACGCAACGGTAGAGGCCTTGTAATATCTCTCCGGCAACTGGGGTTTACAGTTTATCTCGAAAAACCTTTCGTCATTTGAGAAAGCCTGACTGAGTCTCACCAGAACGTGTCGTGTCCACCTATAATCCTGTTGATTCTTGAACTTTCATGGAGTATGAATGGCAGTTATGAGCAGATCAGTATCAAAATCACGTTACTTAACTGTGGTTCTGTTCGAACGGATGGTTTATTAAATAATTTATTCTAAGATTATTTAGCCAGTATGATATTGGCTGGTTTTGGGTGTGGGTGCGTGTCGTTTGGCGGTTATTGTGTTTTCATACCGTCTGACGAATGTCAATGACACTTTCTAATGCTGCGAACAATTGTAATTTTTTTTTTCAAGTTGAAGGCTTCAGTCACGGACAGAAGTCCACATGAAGGCTAGGCCTTTAGTGAAATATAGAGAATTATGAAACGGGGGAAAAAAAGACAAAGGAATTTCACCTCGATCATGTATTTTTCTTCTTTTAGCCTCGATGTTTATTTTTTTTCTCTATTTTGATCTCTTTTGTACACTCCAGCCTCAACTCTCCTATATTAACATCTAATTTTAAGATTTAAGTGCCATTTGGGGAGTTCAATTCTTTTATGTTTCCATATCCTTATTTTCTATATGACCAACGTAATTGTACATGTTCCTCCAGTCTTCTCAGGCCAGATACATTTTGCTATCGCTGCTTCGTCAACTTCCATTATCCCCGTCCTATAATACTATATATCTTTACCAGAAAATCAGAAAAAAAAAAATTCCATTTCAGTATTTTACAAGAAATGATTTCACATACCGACTGGCCCCTCTCAAAAACTCTTACTTTCATTTTTTTCTTTCCTGAATTCACGAGTGGTGATGTTTCTCTCTCTGAATTCCATGTACCTCCCCCAAAGGTTTTAGTTCCTCCTCTCTTTCCCCAGCAAAATATAGCCTCTCCTACTCTCTTCCATTCACCCGATCCTTACTTTACCTTAATGTTTCCGTCACATAATTTTCGCCCTCTTCCTCCAACCGTTCCCCTAAATTTTTAGGGAAATGGAGGATTTCATGTCGTGCAATAAGGTGTTTTAAGGATTGAAAAAATACGACTGTGCGAACTAAATGATGAATAACAATAAAAGTGAATGCAGAGGTGAACGCGTTGGAAATCTAGCCGACCAGACAGTAGTATTTTCCATATTCCGTGGTGTCTCTTGTGTAACATTTTTGTATCGTCTGATTATTTCCTGCCTCATTTATCTTTAACCCAAACATATCAGATTTACAAGCGGTGCCCGTGTACAAGGAAAATATTTATAGGAAAAGTTGCACATGTGTTTACTTTTAGTTCTTTTGTTGTCTGCAGGTTTTCTGTTTTTATCTTTTTGTTACAAGTAAAAGTTCAGAGTTTTCCAATACTTCGGTAAGAAGTTTCTTCCTACATTACTTTCAGAGGTTTTGAATGATGAATCCTTTTAATTGAACTATTCTGTCTTTATCATTTGAAATGATATCTGATTTAAGAAGAAAGATATATTCCACAAACCATTGCATGTAACCCAAAACTATATTTTGAACTGTTTAGAATGTTTTAAATGACCTACGTACACATTGGATTGGACAGACGATTTGTGAGGTCATTTATAGCAATCTTGATCACAACGTCCTCTTTAAAAAGAATGTTCTGTATATACAGAAGGTAAGACGGAGATGTGAACACTCTACCAAGACACATAACAGACGGAAGTCAACCTTCTGCACACTGCAATTTTCATAATCCTTGCGGGGAACAGACCACGAAAATTTATGCAGTGTTGTTACATTCGCCCACTTATTTTTATAGCTAACTTGGGCTTCAGGTTGAGCAGCATGAAGGTCCTCAATCCCTTCATTAATTACAAGGCATGAAAATGTGGTAGAACCAACAGTGTTACCAGTACATCTCTGGTTACGTCAACATTTATTCACATTGCTTTCCTAGCCACGGGGGAAAAAAAAAGTTTTTAAAAGCAGGCCAGCCACTCATCCAAATGTGGGGCTAAATCTTTCATGCGAACTGTTGTTCCTCTTTTGTTCTGTGAAGTGAGGCTAAATGTTTTAAAAGTAGTGAGAAAGGTAGCCAGTATTGTTTTTATTTTTTTTTTATTCATGATTACCCCTAGACCAGAGTCTGCGAAAGTGTCCTGTTGTTATTCAGCACCTCTTTCTAAAGGCCCCTACATGTATCCCAAGGCAGGGATATATATATATATATATATATATAT
>JAUTXX010508213.1:0-12095 GCA_032273605.1 Panulirus laevicauda | reverse complement strand
TGAGGATATTCCCTCAAAGGCCCAGTCCTCTGTTCTTAACGCTAACTCGCTAATGTGGGATATGTCGAATAGTATGAAAGAAAAGAAAGAAAGAAAGGTAATGTAAAGTGCTTTTCTACAAAAGATTTTATAGAATGTAAAGTTGAAGTTTATATAGTTATTACAGGATAAGTTACTTAAAAATCTTTGATACTGATATTGATAATTCTTGGTACTGAAATGGTTCAGAATTGCAGTTGTGTCAAAATTATTTAGGTTCTTTGAGAAAATTAATATAGAAATAAGGAACTACAGTAGTGACTTCTTGAAAAGATCTAAGTGCTAGAATGAAATGCTAAGATGATTTAGCCTCTTGTAAGAATAAAAGTGGGGATGAAAGTCAGAATTAGATGAAAGAACTTGTAAAGAAAAAGAATATTATGACAGGAATACTGAAGCAGGAATGACTTGATTAGACAGACCTTTATATTGACTGTTATTGTAGTAAAGATTACCAGACAATGACTTCAGAGCACACATTAGATAAACTTATCTTTCATGTCATAACTGATGACTTAAAAACCAAGTTGATAATATCATTACAGTATGTTGACTCCCTCGTGCCTGAGCTTGATCTGCTGATCATTGGGGCTTACTTTGGAAAGGGTCGACACCAAGGTGTGCTGTCTCATTTTTTGCTTGGTGTTGCTGTCCCTAGTGTGGAGCCAGGTTAGTTCAATTTTACAGTTACTGTAATTTCATTAAGTGTATTGCAACTGGAATATGTTTGGCATAATCATAACCTCTACTGTTTCCTTGAACCCTACATAATGAACATCAATTATTTTTCTTCTGAGTTGCTGTTCCATATCTTCCAGAATCTGATTCAACCCACTCACTCAACTAGATTGGAATCAGGTGCTTTCTGCATCATTAAGTTACTTGCTATCGCCTCTTGTCAGCCATTCCCTTTTTCTGTTCAACAAATATTGCTTCAGTCACTGATCTTGAAAGATTCAAGATATGTTTATGGCATCCCATTTCCTAAGGTCTGGACCTGTAGCATATAACTGGTTGCTTCCTCCACTAGTTTGTGTGATAAACCACTGAGAGACTGACTTATGATACCTCCTCTCCTTGCACAGCATAGCTATGGAATTACCTTTGTGCCTCTGTGTTTACCTTTCCCCATAACTTGCTCACCTTTAAAAGTCCGGTCTGCAAACACCTGAGGTGCTCAGATTAATTCCAGTTATAGGAAATCTTACTTTTTATGCACATGATTTTACCTTTCAGGTGACCATAATTAGGTCATGCTTATGTCTGTGCAATGTCAGCTATTACAGAAAAGAAAAAATTATCAAATATTTCAGTCACAGCTTCCCATTTGTGAAGTGAATTGAGATTTGATCATCAAAACGATAGAAGCTCTCCAGGAGGAATCAGCAGCAAGCTTTCAGTACATATCTGCTCTGAATGTTTTGAGACTGAATGTAAAGGCTAGAAGTTGTCAGGTGGGCACTAACAACACTGCCTCCACTTTTACTAGAAAACCTTCTCGTGCCTCTTCTTGGCCAAAATTCAGTGCAAGAAGAGCCATTGTCCATAAAATCACTCACCACACTATTTGAGTATTAAACTGAGTAATTTCGTTTAATGATATAAACTGTGAAGCAGAGAAAGAAGCCTTGTAGGAAATGAATATCTAAATAAAAGAAGCAGTTTTTGTCTTTAGAAAATAAGGCCTGATCATCTTGTAATAACTGTGATCCATGCTCTTTTTTATCTGATAAACAGTGTAAACTGCACCACATGAACCAAGAAAATGTTTTGTTTTTTATCCTATAATTATATTCTTACAGGTGGTAAGCCATCTGAGTTCCACTCTGTCAGCCGTGTGGGATCTGGTTACACTCAGGCTGAGCTTGGAGAACTTTTGGATAAGCTTAATCCATATAAAGTTGGCCATCAACCTCGAAATGTTTTTGTGTCAAGGGAGAAACCTGAAGTGTGGTTTGACCCTCTCAAGTCATTTATTGTGCAGGTTAGATTTTACCAATTCCTTTTAATCTTAAGATATTAACTACCTTATATGCCAACACATAGATACAATATTGACTCTTTGTCTTGGTAGAAGCATTTAAAGAATATCAACATTAATTTACTATTTGTATGTGGGTTAAGTACAACAATTAGCATTACTTTATGTAGCAAGAATGGTGAAATTCAACTTTGAATAATGCACAGATTCTTCAAAAGAAGACATTTAAGTGTTTTTAAGGAAAGTAATTGAAAAACATTTGATGCATTGCCAGAAATGTCGTTCCAATTCACTCTATTCTTTTAACACCTCTCACCCTCCTGTATGTTCAGGCCCCAATCGCTCAGACCTTTTTCACCACATCCTTCCACCTCCAATTTGGTCTCCCACTTATTGCTCCCTCCACCTCTGACACATATATCCTCTTTGTCAACCTTTCCTCACTCATTCTCTCGGTATGTCCAAACCATTTCAACACACCCTCTTCTGCTTTCTCAGCCACTCTTTCTATTTCCACCCCGTCCCAGAGGAAGCAGCATCACCACCCCCTGCTTCAGCATGGTAGTGCCATTAAAACAGACAAAAAAGCCACATTTGTTCACACTCAGTCTTTAGCTGTCATGTGTAATGCACTGAAACCACAACTCCCTATCCACATCCAGCCCCAACAGACCTTTCCATGGTTTACCCCAGATGTTTTACATGCCATGGTTCAGCCCATTAACAGCACATCAACCCAGATATACCACATCGTTCCAATTCACTCTATTCCTTGCACACTCTCACCCTCCTGTATGTTCAGGCCCCAATTGCTCAAAGTCTTTTTCACCGCATCCTTCCACCTCCAATTTGGCCTGCCACTTCTTGTTCCCTCCACCTCTGACACATATATCCTCTTTGTCAACCTTTTCTCACTCATTTTTTCCGTATGTCCAGACCATTTCAACACACCCTCTTCTGCTTTCTCAACCACCCTCTGTTTCCACACATCTCTCTTACCCTTTCATTACTTAATCACACCACCTCATACCACATATTGTTCTCAAACATTTCATTTCCAGCACATCCATCCTTCTCAATACAACCCTACCCATAGCCCATGCCTCACAACCATATAATATTGTTGGAACCACCATTCCCTCAAACATGCCCATTTTTGCTCTCTGAGATAACGTTCTCTCCTTCCAAACATTCTTCACTTCTCCCAAAACCTTTGCCCCCTTCCCTACCCTGTGACTCACCTCTTCCATGGTTCCACTCGCTGCCAAGTGAGTGCAAAACACTTCTCCTCAAATGTATGATCAAATAAATCTATTTTGCACAGGTCAGGGCAGCTGAAATAGTAAAGAGTGATTTATACCGAACAGGAGTGACATTAAGGTTCCCAAGAGTTGAGAAAGTACGCTATGATAAGCCATGGTATGACACCCTCACCACAAAAGAGTTAGATCAACTTGTACAGGTAAAACATGAAACATTATCTTTATTTAGCAGTTTGAGTGAGTACTTTTGTTGAAACTTGAAAAAGAAAGTGTTTGCTAGCCCAGAGACTTAAGATGTCCATTATGGTGATTGATTAGTCATGATGGGCAATGACATTTTTTTTTTCCAGGCAGAGTTCATTGGGGTGATTGATTAGTCTTGACAGATAGTGGCATTTTTTTCCAGCAAATTCTGGATCATTTGAAAAATTTTAACAATCCTGTGGATGTCTTAATGGTTCTGTTACTTTTGCATTAAATGGAATGCACACAGCCTGAATTTATTCTTTGCATATACCTTGTGTGCTATGGTAAATAAGTTTTTCCATACTCCCCAAGTATTGCTTAACTTTTTTATTATTCTCTATGTCTTCAAAGTTGATTTGGAAAGCACAAACGACAGATATGTTCACATTATCATCTTCAACAAATTTTAAAGAGCTTATCAATCTCTTTAGGAAGCTAGTGGCAAATTGGCCACAAAGCATTATATAGAAGCCAGCAATGAGCCTTCAGCCAAGCGAAAGACCCCAACCAAAGCAGAGCAACCTTCACTGCCCCTACACTTCAGACCAGCAGATCTGTCAAAAGTGGTGAAGGTAAGATATTACAATATCCATTTTTTGATAATATATTGCTTAATTTAGACTTTTTAGCCAGCTCACATATCAAGTAGTCCTCTAGTTAATCCTTCCAGTTTAGTTAGCTGTGTAAAGGAACCCATAATGAATAATGTCACTGTTACCTCGAATGCATGCTGAAAAATTATGTTGTTTGTCCTGGATAGCTGCATGAAGAATTCTCCTCAGAATCAATATTGTAGACTAGAAAACATGGTTTCATGAGTGGGGGGAAATAGAATACTACACTATCTTTGTATTTCCTGTTTGTCATAGAAAGCAACTAAAGGGAGCATGAGTGGAGTGGGGTCTGAAATAGTCCATTTTGTGCATTTCAGTTTTTGAAAAATAGAACAGAAAAAGAAGCCAAACAAGGAGTGTTCATCCTCCTCAGAGGCTAAGGCTGGGGGTTTAAATATGAATGGATGTAACCAGAATCAGTACTTATTTCCTGGAGAGCTGTATCCAGTACCAGTTCTAAGTGACTATTTTCTTAGTGGTGTTGGAATAGTGTTTCAAGAAATTTCCTTCTCTTTATGGTACTTTATTTTATATCTAGTAACGTAAGGAAAAAGAAACCTCTTAATTATTGATACCAGACCAGTAAGTACAATTGTTTGGGAGATGTCTTGAAAATTATCATTGGATTCTAAACAAGAATACATTGACATGATATAGAAAGCTTTCATATGCTCCACTTTGTTTTGAATAGATAGAGAAGACTATAAAATATTGATAATGGAATATATAATGATGAGATAGTTGTGCCTTTCAGAAAGATGAGATATTCTCTGGGCTTGAGATGTGTGTGATGGGGAATAGTGAGGACCACACAAAACAGGAACTTGAAACTCTGGTGGTGGAGCATGGAGGCTCCTTTACCCAGCACCCTGGTAAGCATTTACATAGGAAATTCTAAGAATATGTTTTTTCTCAAAAACTGATCTAACGAAGTTTAGTTGACACCGCATCTTCGTAGGGATGAAAAATAGTTGTTCAATATCAGAACTAAAAAAGAAGGGTTGCTTTTAGAGAAAGAGTGCCATATTACAGTGAAAAGTCCCTGTTTGCTTGGTACACTTTCACTTGAGGGGCTGAGAAATGTTAGCATGACTTAGATTCTAGCACATCACTCTTGCAAGAACACAGACTGAGGTAAGCCTCTTTCATCAAAGATTTTCGCTGAGTGGAGTCAAAGCAAAATGATATATGTTCCACATATATTGTAAACAAGTTTCCAGATGATAATATCTTTGCTTGATGACATAATTATCATACAAAACTTAGCTAGCAAAATTATTTTAATGTACACTTTTGAAAGATTAGAGGCCTTGTTATGTAGATGAACATTTTTGAAAGATTAGATGCCTTTTTATGTAGATGAATTATCCCTGGCAAGAGGGGAGACAGAAAACTACCCATATATCCCGTTCTCATAGAAGGTGACTAAGAGGGGCAGGAGTAGGGGCTGGAAAACCTCCCTTAATGACTTTCCAAAAAATAAAAGAACAAATGAGCCAAGTGAGTATTTTTTTTTTCATCTAAGGATGTCACCCATATCTGGCACCACCTTGCTTATGTGGAAAATAGGAGATACGTATTAGAATATTCAGTAATCAGATGTTTCTTGAGTTTCTAGTACTATCTATCTGTATCTCTGATGCCTATTCCCATTGGAATTCCCTCAAAGGAGTGGCCATAGCAAAAGTCTCCTTAAGTAAAGAACTCCAGTGCCGCTTCTTACCTTCTAGTGCCTCACCCTTAAAAGGCCACTGGCAGAGGGTAACTATGGTGCAGTGTTTACAGAGGCTCTTACCTAATGTTCCTAGTGACTACTTGTAGCTAATGCTCTTACCTACTACTCTTACCTACTACTTCTACCAAATGTTTCTACCTAATGCTCCTGCCTAAATGTCCCTATGTACTTATATCAACTGCTCCTACCGTTTTGCCAAAAGGCAGGGCTAGTGCATAGTGCTCACCACAGAAAAATCTAGAGTTACAAAGAATAAGCTGTGTGAGTTAAGTGTTGTCAAGTGTTACATATGACAAGGAGAGATTGTATATTTGTAAACAGAATGCCAATAGTCTACATGTTAGTGAGGCAGAAAGAATAGACAGCTACCTGGGTCAAAGAAGTGCAACTCAACAACCACTAAAGTTAGGTGTATCCTGCCAGATACACCTATTGGAAACCACACCCCTCAAACAAAGAGTCACATTTTCCCATCTGTGCTTTGGACATCACCCACCCTGTATTGCTATGAACACTTATTCAGCATATCCTAAGACCTAGAGGTTAATGGAGCCTTTATCATGTGAAAGCAATTGGCACCCATATGCCCCTCCTATATCCATGACCAGTGACAGAAAATATCAGTCCATTTACACATGGGTAAAGTGGTTATGTAGGCTCTGATGAAGTGGTTAATGAGTTAATACAGTCCAAAAATTATATCCCTTGAAACATCATCCTTTGTGTCTTGTGTAATTACTTGAAGCATGTAAAGCAATTTTTCTTTTCTTTTTGATCTTTTAGATTTTTTTGAGCCAAGACTGCAGTGGATTTGCTGAGTAATATTGAGTGGTGTCCAGCCAGCATAACCCCATCACTGTGCCTTGACATTTTAGATTCTTACAGGTTATTGTGCAATTGTTAGGCCTTTATGAACAAGCATCTTCCAAGCCCATTGATAATATGGTGATCAGAGAGAGTTATGTTCTGGCAGATGCACTATATTTGTAAGTGTAGAATGTTCTTTTTACTTTTCACAAATAAATGGATTCTTCAGTGCTCATTAGTCATTGCTTCCAGTAGAGATGTTGATACTTTAACAGCATTGTTTTGGTAATTTAGACTACAATGATTAGGAATAACTTCCCCACAAAGTCATATAAGATTTTGAATTCATGAAGGTTCCCCAGAGATATGAATGTATGTGAAGGTTACAATATCAGTTGAATATTTTTTATATTCTTATTGTACTTTTAAGTATGTTATGTACATGTAAAAAGAATATTTAGGAATTTAAAGTGCTTATTGGACTTAAACCAGTTCAAACTACAACCAGCTTGCAATTCATTGTCTTAATTTATTGCTATCATTGAGACTTAAAACTGGAAACCTTAACTGGTCAAAGATATACCAGACTGACCAAGATGTAAGGATGCTAGATTTTCAGTATGTGCATGCCGTACATACTGCCATGCTTTAAACACATGAAGGATTGAACATATGATTAAAGTACAGTAAACTCTTGATTTCATGGACCCAAATTTAATGGATTTCAGACATAACGGACCAGCCAAATAATAACACTTTAATTGATAATAATTAAGAAATTTTTTTTAAAAATCTAAAAATCTCAAACACCTCATCATGTGCATTTCATATCACCCTTGTTTTTGGTAGTGGGGTATACTCGCTTTGTTTCAGTCTGTCTGCCTCAAGCTACTGTTTGGTCAGGTTGTATACAGAGATTTGTGACTTTATTAGATAATTCTGCAATCCTTATAATTCAAAATGGCATCAAGTGATAGAAGAGTTTACAGAAAGCACATGAACTGTATATTGTATTACTGTATATTGTATTAAGAAATGGCCCATAGGTTACATTCTCAATTTAATGGACTTTCTACATTAATGGACACCCCCTCCCCATATTAGTCCATTAAATCAAGGGTTTACTGTATATGCAGTACTGTAATAATCTCAGTTTTATGATTATTCCAGAATATATATTGTGTAGATTATGTTATTTGTATGAGGATTCTTAAATTCCGGTTGTCATGACTGCTTTCTTTATTTTCTTCTCCCATTGTATAGGTCAAAACACTCATTGCATAGTAACAGATACCATTTCTGTCCGTGTGAAGAATTATGTTCTCTCATCAAAACACAATATTGTACGACCTTCATGGATTATATCATGTACCGAAAGTGGTTGTCTTCTGCCTTGGTGTCCATTGGATGTAATACACCTTCAAGACAAAGAACAGGAATACATGAGGGACTTATTTGATGAGTTTGGAGACAGCTACACTGAACCAACAGATGAAAAGAGTCTTAAAAGAATTATGGACAGTATGAAGAAAGAGGTCAGTATGGATAAAATTTTAGTGGTCAAGATTGTGTTGTTGGGACATATTCTTTATCAAACATATACCTTTACTGAACCCAACTTACTTATATCACTCATGTCCATCACCCCCTTTTGTTTTATTACTAATCCACATGATTGTAGATATTGTTGTGACAGATGCTGTGTATTAATATGGATTCGCTATGTATGAATATGGATTCATGAAATCCCGTCTTCCTTTAACATTATTTTCTAAATGTAAGAAAATTTGGAGGCAAAGGAGAATTTTTGCTTTTAAGGCTCAGTCATTTGTAACTGATTGCTGCCTTGCTAAGGTGGGAAAAGGCAAACTGATATGGTATAAAAAAAAGATAAAAAGATACCATGTGTATGTATCCAGTGCTAAGAACATTATTGCTTACCAGTTACAATCATGATGATGCAAAAGCATAAATGGTAGCTGTAAAAGAAAATGATATATTTTCAGTATTAGTGGAATTATATTCTGTGTAATGGGTATGACGGTGGGTAAAACATTACTAATAAAAAGGCATATTGCTGTGTAATGCTGGACAGACTTACAGGATACAGATCGAATTTTTTTATTGTATTCTTAACAACAAAACATATATGTACATTGTTCAGCATGTTTATTTTCAGTCATGGTGCCCACTATCAGTTAAAAAAATGTGTGAATTGGATGAAAAGATATGTGACCCAGGTGATACTCGGGGTCTCTTTCGACGGATTAAGGCATATTTTGTGAGTATGATTTGTCTAATTTGTATAATGTATAACATTCACTTTAATCTTAGCTTTAGAGTGAAACTAATGAACATCTCTGCTTATACATATTATCAAAATTCTACTTGCAAGTTAAGTACCATATAGTTAATGCACTTTGATTTTTATTGGAGGGAGGGTGTCATTTTTAGTTTTCTAAGGATGATTTGACATAGAAGAAACTAAATGAATGTTTAGAGAGAGAATGAATTAGACACACTTTTGTAAGAATGCATGGAGGTTTTTTCAGTAAGCCTTAAAACGGTAAACTGCATTTTGTTATATGTGTGTGTAAATTTGTTATATGGCTTTCGATTCATATGTGCTATTCAGTCAGATACCTCTTTATGTAATACTTCTTCCAGTCCACTTTATTTTTTCAATTAAGCAAATTCTAAGTTTTCAATGATATCTTGTGTTACACATGATGATGAGCAAAGCATGATCCTGCCTTAAATTGAACTGACACTGTTAAACCTCATTATGTAAAAATAAGAGATTCATTTCCATATACTTCAGTGTGACAGTGAGGAGCAGAAGCTTGCAGCACTCACTCTACAACTCCATGGTGGCTTTGTGTGTCACTCCATGAATAGTGCCACACACATTGTGACAGGGTGAGTTTTCCCCATGTGATTTCTTTGCCTGAATCAGCTTAACAACAGTATACCATGCTTAGTTATTAAGCAGGGCTCCATAGTATTCTAAAAGAATATCCCCATAAGTTTGTAATTAGGGGTAAGTAAAACATAATTTTCTAAGTAAAAGGGTTTGCAACTTTATATAAAATTGTATATATATTCTATACACCATGTATGTTATGCTGCTCCACTGCCAGATGTATGAGGTACACTAGTGGTCCTGTTTGGTATGCATAATGAAATGTGTGGTATTTTTGGAAGTGTTTTTGTTAGAAACAGTATGATTAGTAAGGGTTTTCATAAGAGATATCAGTAATTTTGTAAAAGGTTCACAACTTTGCAAAAATTGCATAATTAGAGGGTTCAGATCTCTTATAGGTCTCCTTGACATTGTTGAACAGGCTGACCTGTGTACATAAAAAACTTGACTCTAGTGTTTGGTAACAATGCATGAAATGCCATTGCAAGCAGTAGCCATTAAACTGATCCTTGTTTTGTGACAAACCTCATAGCTGTGCTCTTGTCACTATATTATGAATTAAATCTTCCTGCTTTTATTTAGAATTAGAGCTGATGTTTGTTTCCACCAATTATCCATATATGTCACTCGCAGCTTTCCACCACAACATGGAATACTGTCACACATCTCAGTCACCCACTGGGTTTCAGAGATTTTATAAACAGATATGTCATCTGGGTGGAAAGCCAGATGTTTGAGCTCAGTCCCATTGTTAGTTTTGAAATAAAGAAATTTCTAGGATAAGATTTTTGACATTTTTGGTGTAAAGAAAGTTATTTGGTCATTTATTCATGGTAATATAGAATGTTTGCGTCAGTTTCATCACATTCAGAAAAGTTAACCTTGGTATTACAGTTACAGAGGAATATTCCCTGTATAAACTTGCTATTTCAAAGATTGATAAAGCAAACTTTGTAAGATACAATCTGTTGCTGTATTTTTCAGGATTGAAAGCAGTCAACGTCAAAGTGAGATGAATGGTCGACACCTGGTTACTACAGAGTGGATTTACGCATGCCTGAAGGCTGGAAAGAATTTAGAAGAAAGGTACTACATGCCAAAGATAATAGTTTTAAAGTAATAAACAAGAGAACTCACAATGAGTTTCTGAGAAATGTTTTCTGTTATTATTACCTAACTTCCAAATCTGTCCAGTGCACATTAATCTTAGGCACATATTTCTTTCAATTAGCTTAACAGGCTCTTTTGAACAGGAAACTTCTCAAAAGCCTCTTTTAGAAGAAACTCTGTGATGATTTACAAAACTAGTTATATGAGCAGAGCTAAGAATACAAATAGCATTTTAATGTGCACTTTCTTTGTTTTTGCAATATCTAGATGAAATGTTGTCTCTGGGGATAGTGGAGAAAGAATACTTCCCACGTATTCCCTGCGTGTCATAGAAGATGACTAAAAGGGGAGGGAGTGGGGGGCTGGAAATCCTCCCCTCTCATTATTTTTTAATTTTCCAAAAGAAGGAACAGAGAAGGGGGCCAGGTGAGAATATTCCCTCAAAGGCCCAGTCCTCTGTTCTTAACGCTACCTCGTTAATGCGGGAAATGGCGAATAGTATGAAAGAAAGAAAAGGTGGAATGTGGATTATTCTTTGCACTTTTGCTGCATAACCATTGCCTGTGTATGTTTAACTTAGAATAAGAGGAAACATACCTAAATCATGGAGGCAAATTGTCTGGCAAATCATTACTCTTAGTTGAGCAGCAATTCAAATATGTGTGAGGACACAGTGAGTTTGTCACTAATGGGTACCAGCATGTTGGCATCCTAGAATGAGATGTTACTATAATAATAAATGTGTCTTACACTTCAGATAAGATGATGTCCCTGCAACCATGCAGCTATATGGCTTATTGTATCAGTTGGAGTACTTTGAAGGCATTATTGTAATTCATTGTACCCTAAAAGCTTTCATCATCTTTGCTAATTAATTTCCCATGCATAATGGGAATTGAGAAACTAATCCATCTTATCCTCTGGTTCTCTGGTTTAAGAAACCAACATTAGCTTAGATTTTTCAGTTTAGTGAAACTAAATTTTGGTGATGGTTTAGATGATTACAGATAGCACTTTCAAACTAGACTTTACTATTACATTGATTTAGGATATCCAAATAAGGTCAGAGGTTGCATTGATGCCAGATAGTTTTGAAGAAATTTAGGGATAAAACTTGAAAATTTGTCTAAAAAGTAATTATGATTTTATTAAGAAAAGAATAAGAAATCATAGTTTAGAAGCATTAGAATTAGATTACATAACTGTATCAAGAGATCCTGTCCAGGTCTGAATTAAAGGAAGTAAGGTAAGGTGAAAGATAGAAGCAAGTGAGGAATGTTGATATATGAATTAATAAGAGTAGTGCAGATGACACATTGAAGCTATTAGGATAAAGAGAAGGAAGTTGGTTGGAAACAGAACATACCTTTTAGCTGTG
>JAUTXX010508181.1:0-12096 GCA_032273605.1 Panulirus laevicauda | reverse complement strand
TTACCAGCTAAATCTGTCAGAATACAGGTTTATCCCTTCTTTCTACCTACAAGATATATGTGTTTCTCACAGTAACATGAACCAAAACAAAGTTCTAGGTAACAGCAGCATTAATTGGGAAAAAGAATCTTCAGTGAGTAAGAAGTGCAAAAAATCAATTCTTTGTTGATTAATATGGATTTGGAAGACTTGCCTTGCTCCTTGCAAAGGGAAATGTGATTCTTAAAATTAGAATATCCATAAACCAACAAGATTATTCAACAATACAGGCTGTGTGCTGACTAAGCATCATTAAACAGGAGGCTACAAGAAATATGCCCCTTTTAGTGTCTAAACTAGTGAAAATCTTCTAATTATAGGCAAGTTATAGCTTGAACTAAAGTTATGACACTCTTACATCCCTGGTCTGTAGTTTCATGCTTTGATAACTCCCACACTTCTGCATGTGCATGGGCATGGTGCCTATTTTTGTGGAACTTGCTTATCTGTTGTCCAGGTACTCCCTGAGTTGCCACTGGCCACAGTTTGCTCTGTTCTGAATACAAATTGGTTGTGTCCATTGCTGTCCCTTCTTTCTTTCTTACTTAAGTAAGTTCAGTTTCCGACATTAGCAGGAGCAGATGAAGAAAAGAACTCATTCACCCACATCCATTCTGTAGCTCTCATGTGTAATGCACCAGAACCACCATCCCCAATCCACAACCTAGCCCCATACACCTTTCTGTGGTTTCTCCTGGTTGCTCTGGATCAGTTCATTGACATCACGTTGCCCCCTGTGTACTACACTGCTCCGATTATGTTTGTCCTGTGCAAGCATTTCACCCTCCTCTATGTTCGAGCTCCAAGCACTCAAAGTCTCATTCATTACATCCTTCCATCTCCATTTGGTCTCCCCTTTGCCTTCTTCCCTCCATTTCTGACACACATATCCTCTTTGTCAACCTCGTCACTCGTTCTTTCTGTATGTCCAAACCATTTCAGCTCTCTCAACTATATTCTTCTTATCATCGCACCTCTCTGTAACCCCATCATTACTTACTTAACTCTCCTCACACCGTATATTGTACTCCCTTGTTATTTCTGTGTAATTGCCCTTGAAGTGGCAGCCAGCAAGGATTCAGGATCTAGTCATGTGAGTAGTGGTGCTTGTGGTATGAAAAAAAGGTGAAGTACACCTATGCAGAAATTTCTAAAGAAGGGTAAGTCAGTGCACAACCTCTGTGACTTTTGTCGTGTTGGTCTACATGATCACTACACACCTGCCACTATTCTAGTAAGTGTGACAATCCACTGGAATTATTTTCATCAATTTTGTTAAGTTGAATCTAATGTGTAACTTGAAGTGAGCATTTACCAATATAATACAGCAGTAATGTTATTCACAACTTACATAAATCAAATTCTGGGAAACAAAAACCTAAGGTCTAAGATATAATTAATTCAATAAGCTATCATGTCACATAATAATTGCTTGGTTCTTTTGTTCCCAAACTGTAGTCATTTTGGTGAAAATAGCAGTACAAGTAATTATTAGAAAATTCAGTGGATACATAACAGTATAATAAATCAATGATTACCTAGCAACTTCCTGGGCCTGTGGAGTGTCACCTTGACCACGTCTACACATTTCAGACAGTTGCTGAGAAAGACTATCAACTTCCTCACACAGAGCCAAGATTCCTGTTTGTGCTGGTCCTGTTAGTCCTGATGCTACCTGTTGTGATGAGTAAAAAAAAAAATTCAGAGGAGACTTTAAAAGATATGAAAATGACATTTTCCTTAAACTGCAAGTAATCAAAATTTTCGTAGTCTTCTCATTTCCAAAACTATAATGTACATAAATTAATAAAGAAAGAAACATATTTCCATCTTAGCAACAAGCTATTTCATCCTACCAAAATTTTCAGTGCTGTAAGTCTAGCAATTTTCTCTGTTTTCATTTTACACATCTTTTGCAATAGACTTTGAAAACTACTTATACAAATATTGCTTTACTGATTTATATTCATTATGACAACACATTCCATAACTGTGATAACAACATGTTTCATGTTCATGTTCCAAGAAAGTAATATAAGCAAACTCCACTTCTTTTTTATACTAATTGAATTCTTTGAAAAAGGCATACTTTTCTTAAAAGCATAAGTGGAGAAAATGGGCAGTCACATTTTCATTCAAGTATTATCATGGTAAAAGTCTTTTCCAAATACTCAAAATTAAGCAAAGAAAATCTGTTTACAAAATTATTGTAAAATGTCCCAAATGGCATACCACAAGTGAAAGCTGAGGTAAGACTGGACTCATCAATAAAAGATTTATCATACCAAAATTTTGTTCAGATACTAAAAAACATTTCTCCTGTGCAGCTATGTATCAAACTTTTGGAAAAAGAGGGTTTTTTCAAGCTGTCCTCAAGACAGAGCCAACCCACTTACAATTTTGCATGATCTTAACTATGACTGTTACAAGAAAACACCCAAGATCTCTACATTAAGGTAGAGAGATGGCTTGCCAGAGAACTACATAAAGAGAAAGCAAGTAAGACATTTTGCTTGATCTATATCTCTGATGCCTGTTCTCTCCTGGAACTCCCATCAAAGGGTGGCAACAGGAAAAGTCTCTACATATCCCTGTCCTTACATGCCTCCCTCGCATTCACCATTAAATGCATTCTTCTACTATTTCTCTCCCTCCAGTATTCCTCCACCCTATTTGCCCATGTAACAGGTGGTCTTCCACTCACCAATCCCTTCAACTGTACTATCATCACTCTCCTTGCAAAATCCATCTTGTATTCTTTCCACATGCCCAAACCACCTTTCAAAGTATTATGTTTCACCCATTCTACCATCCCAAAACTCACTCCCTTTGCATTCTCTGCAATACCACATCTTGCATACACTCTTTCATTTCTTTCTTCATTCCATCTAGTCAAACCACCTTTTTCTTACCAAAACCTCCTACTTAAAACTGTTTCCTTACCTGTTTACTACCTCATATCATAGTTGTATCATTTCCTTAACCACTTTATAGAAAAGGCAGACAAACATGTACCATTGTATTATTCAACTAGAACAATGACTGACTTAGAATAGAATGTCTAAATCTCCAAAGAAGTCTGCAGTCACTCTTTTAACTCCATACAGACATGAATCCAGTTCACATCCACAAGTCACCTTGAATGGACAGTTTCTCCCACCAATCATTCTATGCATCACTACAATACACACAATATTCAAACAAAAGCAACACACAAACTAGATGCCCTCAGAACATTAACTGGCACTGGCACTAAATTTGCACCAGAAAAGGAAACCATCAACATCTCATTCAAATAATTCATCCCAACCACTTTAAAACTATGCTCACTTACTTGGTCTTCCAATATCTCACAAGTGAATATAACAGCTGCAAACCATACAAAACAGTGCACTCAAAACAATCACTGGCTGCCTAGCAACCTCCTCAATACAGTTCCTCCCAATACAGACCCACCTCAACTGGCTCAGCACCCAATTCTATGCAATAACACAAGACCTCTCCCACCCAAAACACTCTAAAATTGACCAACAATCAGTAAGTAGAGATAAAAAGCTTTACCCATTCCTCACATTTCAGAATCCTCTACTTACTGATTCCCTCAGCCTCAACAAATATAACTATAAATAAACACATATATATTGAAATAACTTGACAAGCACTACCTAACTGACTACCAAACTCAGTTTTAAACTCCATCCAACTAGAAATACACCCATCAGAAACTACACTCCCAAATCAAACAAGTTTCACTCTTCCACCAACACTATAAACACAGTTTCAACATATCCCAAGACCCTTCATGTCCACTATGCACTTAAGTATCATAAAAAATTGCTCGACTACCCTGCACTCTCTGCACATAGATGGACAAACATCACAACACTTTATGGCCTGTGGCCCCAACTGATGGATGTGACCAGCTTCCTGAATGCAGCAGGAGCCACATAAGGTCAAGAATAAGTACAAATTTATTTCATGCCTTTGAAGCACAATATGAAAAACACTCTAAACAGTTTAACAGAGGCAAGATAGTAATAAATAAATAAAAATATTAATCTACCTTATACTCTGTGAGCAGACAGCAGTGACTGAGAAGGCAAAGGCATGTACAGAGCAACTGACTGGAGAAAAAAGAGATTATAAAATATGGTTTCAGGTGAGGTATTAGGTGTGTGTGCCAAGAGTATGCTTTAAAGACTTTGTGTAAAAAAACTAGGATAAAATGAGTGACTTGTGTGGCATTTATAGATTGTAAACTTTGAAGAATTTGTGTGGGAAATACTAGGACTGGGTGAGTAAGTTGCGTGGCACATATAGATCTGGAAAAAGCACATAATGTGGTTGATATAGGTTCCTTGTGAAAGTTACTACGAAAAGAATAGTAGAGTCGCAGTCACTGTCCCTGGTGTGCATCCCATATCAATTAGTGGCTAATCAGCGATAGTCTTTGGAGATTTAATTATGGTGATAATGATTCTGTGAGCACTAGGAAAAGTTCTTTGTGTATAAGTAATCCATTGGCAATGGTAGAGAAGAGATGATGATGTATGAATCAGCAGATGTTATCAAACATGTGATAAGCTGACCTTGCACAGCATGCCCAATTCAAATATCTGTGCAGCATGAACTCTGTAAAATATATTTACCTGGTTTTTCTTTTTCCTTTTCTAACTTCTCTTGACATCTATTAAATGATAAACTTAAGATATTGTTTTGAAATTGCTGATAAACTTCAGTCCTGGGTACCCCACCAAAATTCAGGAAAAAGCCATTTTGGGGTTAATATACAACCAAGAGAAATATGAACAACTAATGAAACATTTAAATGGAAACTTGTCGTATGAACGAGAAAGGAAAACCTGATATAAGGTTGAACTTAATTCCAGATGAAAATTGAAATGCTAATTATGTAATGAGCATGGCAATGGAGAGAAACAGTAACATTCATTTTGCATGGCTTAAAAGCAGCCCTGCCTTTCAGCAAAACATTGATTTTAAGTATCTATAGCTTGATGCACTATGGTAGGAAAAACAATTAGTTATTAAAAAAAAATGTGAAAGTAACAATTCCAAAATGCTCCATTTGTAGTTCATTAACTTCTTTTAAGTTTTTCTGGCTATGTCTACATGGATAAGTATCAGCATTTAATAAAAAATCCAACTGCAAATATTTTTATGGTCTTTTTCAAGAGGTGTAATGGTTAAAAAATTTTAACAGATAAAGGTATTACTTAATACCCACCAGAAGTGTGTTAACTGTGTCACTGTAAGGTCTCTGAGACAAAAGTGGCTGACTAAGGCGAATAGTGCATGATGAATATGAACGTCCCTTCACTCGATAAGCTGTCTTTCCAGCACATCTGTAATATACAGATACAAGGTGTTACTAGATTCTACCTGCATGTATTAACACCGTGAGTAAAAAGTCACCTTTGGCAAAGGTTTTGCTCTTGTCATTGGATGAGTAGGAGTAATAAAGGCATGTTAACAGGAAAAATATAGTTAAGGGAGCTGAAGAGGGTGAGATGATATAGTTTGGACAGTTGGAGAGAAAGAGTGACAAGCTGACAATGATGGTATATCTCAGAAGTGGATGGAACATGGGGGAGACCAAACTGCACATGGAAGGTCAGGGTGAATAAGGTTTTGAGCACACATGAGGGTGTAATGTGTGCACAGGGTAAAGTGAATTGGTGAGTTTTGATATACAGGGGGCAATGTTCTGTCAATGACTAAACTAGGGCATATGAACTAACCAAGGAAAACCAGGGAAAGGTCTATGGGGCCTCGTTGTGGAGAGAGAGAATATAGTTTTGGCTTGTTACACATAACAACTAGAGATTGGATGTGATGGAATGAGGCCATTTCTTTGTCTGTCCCTTGCACTATCACACTAATGTGGGAAACAGCTAACATGAAAAATCTTTGCTAAGGCTGTCAATACTGTATTTTGTCCTTCACAATATTAAGAAAAACTTCTATTTCTCTACAAGGTTGAAAAATATCTTTTTGCCTCTGCAGCTGCCATCAGCATTTAACTGGAATTTTTAAAGGTTTCATATTTCTGAAGAATGTGTATCATACATAACTTTTAGTGAGTTCATGAGATTTTTCTGTATTGCTTTTTTTCAAGCGTGTAATACACCAAAACTGAGAGACCAATTATGGTAAAAACATAAAGCACCAGCTTATTGCAATACATAAGCCAACCCCTGCCATCATAGAAAACTGAGAAAGTGACTGTTCACTAATAACATAATATGATGCACTGGAGCTTCAAGTAATATAGTTCCAACTTGGCTTTCCTCTCCTGGATGGGTGTTTATGTATCAGGATGATGTGAAATATTTAAGTTTTTTTAATGAAAATGTTGTTCAGTTCAGAGAGAATGATTTGATAAATAGTCTGTAGGAATAGGTTGCCTTAGTTTTTTCTTCTCAACTCTAGGTGTAGATATACCATACATCAGTCAACTCAATGACAGAGAAGCTACAGCTTTTATACATGAGCTGCCATTGAATGTTTTCCACACTAAATACAAAAGTGTGAAATTAAGAACTAAACAATTTCCAACTCAGTGCTACAGAAGTCAAATAAACTGAGATAAAATAAAGTACTTAGCATGTATAGGATAGCAAAATCCGACATCTGTGACTCTGGTTGGTTTCTACCAGGAGAAAATCCTATCATCTAATATCTACAAAAATTACGTGTAATTATTATAAGAATAATGACAATAAATGTGTACCTCTCGATAATTTCTTAATGTGTCGTTGCGTTGGATAAGTTTGGCACATTGTAGTTTGATTAGCGCAAGCATATCTGTAAGAACTTTGTGATGCAACACAAGTGAGAGGGTACTAATGCCAATTACATTACTTTCATATGCAAATGAATTATTAAAGTTTTACAAATGCAATAATATGAGCTTTCATACGACGACTGTCTCTTTGATTACTGGAAGAAGTATTTTAAAATCCTGTTCCTTCTTTGAATGCAACATTTCAAAAAGTGCTCGTCAATTCCAGATACGTCTTATCACTAATATGTGTCAAATGGCAAAATGTGTAACTGCAAGTCTTAACTCACAATGTCATTCTGGGACTCCAGCTAAGCTTGACTCTGTCAAGTTTACCCCAGAAGTATTTCTTGTTGAAGGAGTTGAACAAGTTCCATATTCCTTGATGCTCCATCCTTCAATTCTGTATTGCCTCTACTGGGATTTTGCAGGTGTTCAGAGGTGATCTATCTGAAATATGAATAACTTGTTACCAAGATTAACAAGAGTTAATAAAAAAATATGCTAATGGTAAAACTAGCTTCTGCTTGTGTGTGTTTTTGTTAAATCATCAACTTCACTGGGAATAAAAGTAGCACACATTTATTCATAATTATGTACTATAATAATAAGAAAAATATGATCAGCCTAAAAATAATCACCTGATGTCATTACTGCTAATTAATCTTTCCAATATCCCATTTTCTAATGCTATATAAAGTATATATGTATATATCTTTTCATACAGTTTTGCCATTTCCTGCATTAGCGAGGTAGCATCAAGAACGAAGGACAGAGCCTCAGAGGGAAAATCCTCAATTGAACCCCTTCTCTGATCCTTCTTCTGGAAATGTAAAAACTGGAGTGGAGGATTTCCAGCCCCTTGCTCCCACCATTTTTAGTCACCTTCTACGACCCACAAGGAATACGCGAGAATTATCCTTTCTCCCATGTCCCAAGAAATAAATCTTGATCACTATTTCCTGCATTCGCATGGAAGTCCCACGAAGTGATAAAGAAAGGCTGCACTCGCTTACATCCATTCTCTAGATGTCATGGGTAATAAACTGAAACACAGCTGCCTATTCACAACCATGTCTAACAGCCCTTTCCATATTTTTTTCCTCTGAATGGATATAGAAGGAAATAGATATGGATATGGAAGGAAATAGAAAACCATGTTACAAATCTTTTAACTATCTTTGAAGATGCAATAAAGGTCAAATGCCAAAAGTCTGGTGATCTTTTGATTGGTTCTGTTGATTTCTAAAATGTTTCACATGCATTAATATCCTGTAATACCACATTTTTCCCAAACATTATAGCTCTCCCCTCTAACACTCTATTTTTGTAAGGTAAAAAGAGTGAAAAAATATGGCTATCAAATGCAACTTTCCAAATTGGAAGCTGAATGTCTAATTATAAAATTTTCAGATGAGATCTCATTACTGTGGTCCATTCACTTCTTAATACTGACAAAAATTGGTAAATTCTTAAACTTTTCATTCACCATGACAGCAATGCAGGAGCTAAGATAGCTTTTTCGTGCGTGTCAGGATGGCTGTACAAAGCATGAATTCTCACCAATTAATTTAATAGGACCTCGCACCCGGATGTGGAAAGTGACACCTGATAACTGGATGTTTACCTTCAGCATAAAAAGCTCATACTATATTAATGTAGTCTCCATCCAATATATTATTAATGCTTAATAAATTAAAGTATATTAAACATTTAGATTTCAAGCTTCAATAATGTAAATCTCTACCTTCTATATCCTCTACATAAATCTGCTGTTTTCCCAACATATTTGTAGTGGATACACCAAAAAAATAGCAGCTTTATACTCATAATATTTACTAGGTTTACCAAAACTCTCGTCTTAAGATAGCTTACTTTTCTGAGCAAGATGTCTTAGGACACAGCTCATCTTGTGTTTAATACGGATGTTGTTGGATGCGAGGCTAACTGGATTTTAAACCTATCAACTGCCAGAGTCATTCTGGTGATCAATGTCATTTCAACCTATAGAAATCTTAAACATTCAACTTTGTTTTTCAAGATAATTCTAACACTAAGTCACAGCATAAATGGTCTTTCAAGATACTAAAGGTTGGTTTTTGGGTTTCAGTCCCACCAACTGCCAGAGTAATTAACACTGTCGATATCTGAGTTGTTATCACCATCCGTAACACTTTTAACACATTAATCTCATACTTAAAATAAATTTTTTTTCATCATATACAACACTCTAAAAACATGGCCCATGTGTATAGAAATGACTGGTTGGTTGTTTGGGATAAAGGCCTATTCAACTGCCAGGGTCATTAAGGCCGTCAACGTCAAAATGATAAAATCTAAAATTCTAACGCCTTCTCGAGGTGTTATCAAATAATTCTTAGAGCACTTACACCCTCAATAAATACTGGCTCAGGAGCAGATATGATCTCTGTCCTGATGTACTGTTGCAGTCATCTTCCCACATCATTCCATGTGGCCAATGACAGGTCAAAGAAATGAGAACCTCAACAGATTTTAGAATCGTCTTGATTATCTCGCTGTTTGTGAGCCTAAGTCTGAGACTTGTCTACTCTAATGCTACACAACTAAAGCGTCTGGGACTGTCAACTACCAATTCAAGTACAAAACTACTCTGCACAGCTTTACCTCCTTAATGTACATTACTTTAGGCTGACTTGTTTCTTCATGGGTGAAGTTTTTCCATCTGTTTTCCCCACACGATTAGAATGTCACAATCATTTTTACTTTCTTTTCATTTCGTTTGACACTGTTGGTTCTAGTAAACACTTTTCTAAATATTTCTCACTAAACTTGTCTTAACATTACACCGGCACTGATATATCTAAAGCCAGAGGAGCGTCATTATTAAAAATCTGGGCTTCCACTGTTAGTAAACACCAACACTAAACAAGATTGCTCACTGGATCACATGGATGGGAAGTGACGATACCAAGACATGAGAGCTCCGCCTTACGGTATAAGACGCGGAGCAACATGACACGTCACCTGGCGAGTGATCTAAGAACTAGATCAGTTTTAAAAATATAAGAACTAGATCAGTTTTTAAAGAAAATAAAAACTAGATCAGTTTTTAAAGAAGTAAGAACTAGGATTGTTTGAGAAAAAGTTACCCAAATGAAAAAGTAAGCATTGTTGGGGGAAAAAATGAAGTTTATAAAGCTTCACAAGGGTATGATCTCATATATTTTTTTTTCGTATAAATCATAACCATAAGTAAATATTTGTGATGTTATTTACCGATATAAGTACTTACGAAATGTATAGATATCCGTGATGTACCGGTTAGCATTCCTTACCATAACGACTTCAAGGGTTGCCCATAGTTAAGCGTATGGGTTTGTATCAGAGTATATGCCTTTCCCGAGTAAGAACATCAGCCTCTTAACGATTTCAGCATTCCTTAACAATCTAGGATTAATTGACTAACTTAATCCAGATCTAATCAGGGATGTTTACATATGCAAACCAATCTTCATAGCAAGATCATATAGTGCTAATGTATAAAGGCAAGGGAAGCAGGAAAGTGTTGGAAATACTCTAGAGGTACAAGAATGTTGAGTGTACTTTGTAAGTTGTATGGACGAGTGGTACTTGTAAGCACAGAGCATCAGACTGGGAAGGAACAATGTGGTTCAAGGAATACCAATGTGTGGATCAGTTACTTGCTTTGAAGGCGCGTGAGACATATTTGAAAGATTTGTATGTGGTATTTACGGATCAAGAAAATGCATAAGATAGAGTGGTGAGATGCTTGTATAAGGTGCTACAAATATATGGTGTTTCAAGAAAGCTGTTTGCAGAGTTTTTCTTATCATAAGAAAAAGGCGTGTGTGCAAGGTAAATAGGATGATGAGCAATTCCATGTTAAGGTGGATCTGAGGCAGAGCTGTGCGATGTCACGTCACCATGCTTGTAAAATGCCTTTGGGTGGAATGGGAAGCGGGGTAAATGGGAAGAATCTTGGAGAAAAAAGTAGGTAGGCAATCTGCTTGGGGTGCTAATGCTACGAAGATTCAAGTGGGCAATTACATAAGATGGTTTCTGACTTTTGGATTGTATGCATGAAGAAAGTTGAAAGTAAATGTGAATAAAAACTTTATAAAATTTTAGCAGTGAAGTGGTCTTGGAGGAAGTGAAGTGTTTTAGACACCTTGGACACGTGGATGTGGTAGCAAATGGACCCATGAAAGGTACAGACACAGAGTAGGTAATGGAGAAAAAGGTCTTGGGTGCAATGGAAAACACATGGAAATTGTTGTGTCTTTAAGGGTAAAGATGGGTATGTTTGATGGTAAAGTAGTTCCAATGGTGCTGTAAGGATGTAAGGTGTACAACCTACATGAAAAAGCACAGAACAGGATGAATGAATTCTACAAAATGTTTGAGGGCAATCTGTGGTGTGATGAGGGATGATCAAGTAAGAAATGACAAGGTAAGAAAGATGTGTGGTAGTAAGAGGAGCATGTAAAAGACAACTATAAAGAAGGGTACAGAAATCACTTGAACATATGGAGAGGATAAGTGAGTAGACAATGACTAGAAGGGTATTTATACTGGAACAAGGAAAATGGGGGAAATGAAGGAAGAGGGAGAAATCAAAGAGGATGGAGTGAAAGATGAACATGCAGGAGGGTGTGAAGCATGCAGGAGACACAGCAAACTGGAGCGATGTGGTATACAGAGGGTGACAGACTGTCAATGAGATGAACCAGGACATATGAAGTGGTCAGAGGAAACCATGGAAAGATCTGTGGGACCTGGGTGTAGGTAAGGGGCTCTGGTTTTGGTGTTTCACAGCAAGAGACTGGATGTGAGTGAATGAAGCCAATCTTCTTCTGTTCCTGGCACTACCTCATTAATGAAGGAAATGGCAAAGTAAAAGAAAAAATAATATTAGTATTATTTCTTTTTTATACTTGCTCGCCATTTCTTGGATTAATGAGGAAACAACAAGAACAGATGAAGAACAGCCTCAGTTCTTCACATCCTCTCTCTAGCTGTCAGGTATAATGCACTGAAACCAAAGTTCCCAACCACATCCATGCCTCAAAGACCTTTTCAAGCTTTCCCGTGTCCACTTCATATGCTCTGATTCAGCCCAGTGACAACACATCACCTATGTATACCACACCCCTCCTTGCTCTATTTCATGGATGCTTCTCACGTTCAGGCCCCAATAACTCAAACCCTCTTTCACTCCATCCTTCCATCTCCTTGGTGTCCCAATCCTTTTT
>JAUTXX010508180.1:0-22071 GCA_032273605.1 Panulirus laevicauda | reverse complement strand
AGAGAGAGAGAGAGAGAGAGAGAGAGAGAGAGAGAGAGAGAGAGAGAGAGAGAGAGAGAGAGAGAGAGAGAAGGTTGATAAGAACGTTTCGTTTGATTAAGGTCGACAGGGAAGGAAACGCAACCTGTCGGCACGATTTTTTTCTTCTTCTCTCTTTCTTCCTCCTTCTCCTTCTTCTTGCTACGGGACCAAGAAAAACATCCTGGCCATGATGGATGAAGTCTTTCTGTCGAGAACATAAATAGCAGAGGACAAGTTATCTCGCCGAGGAATCAAAGCACGCGCAAGGGGGAACTGCCTAACGCAGACTCCTGCCAGGCCTCGGGTCTCGGCCAGTCCACGATCTTAGGGGCTGGCTCCGGGAGTCGAGATGACCCAAAGGAACCCTGACAAACCCTGAGACGCGTTGGAGCCAACACTGAAAGGAGACCTGCGAACTGAGATCGACGGGTAGACTGAGAAAGAAAGTGACGGTGGAGGAGGCAGTGTGAGGAGTTAATGGATGATGAGTTGAAGGAGGAGGAAGAGGAGGAGAAAGCAACGTGCTGCATGATCTGTGGGGACGTGAGGGGTAAAGACTGATGGAAGGGGAGGAGTGTAGGACAATGTACGTCGCCTCATCGCTTATATCAGCCCGCTGGCTCTGCTGGTGCACAGACACGTCATCCAAGTCTTAATGCCGGAAGAGAAGCTTCTCAATAATAATCATGATGATTATAGAAATGATATGAATAACATTGATAATAGTGATAATAACAGTATTGATGATAATAATGATTATGATAATGATAATAGCGATAATGATAGTAATAATAATAACGATAATGATGATTATGATAATGATAATAATGATATGATAATAATAATAAGTGATGATAATAATAATGAAATATTATTATTATGGTTCTCATTATCATCATTATCATTATCATTGTTATTATTGTTATTATCATCTTTACTATTATTATCATTATTATTATCATCATAATCATTATCATTGCTAAAACAATGAGATAGCGTTACTGACAAAAGTATCGGTGACCCTGTAAGTTGCTGAAGAATAATCATAAAGACCCTGGTGGATCCTGGAGTATAATAGCCTTACTATCATTGTTGAGGACTACCATCATCATCAACACTACACTGAGTAACACGCAGCCACTCACCACACAACAGGAAGGGATCGCTCACCACTCTACGAGTTTCTGTTCTCTTCCGCTATGACATACATCCTCAACAGAACCCAGTGGCCTGTTGCTACTATTCGATTCCCTTTCATATACCTTTGTAAATCTGCTGTGGGCAATGAGTACAAGATGAGGGTGCACTGTATGCCGGGGATGGAGCTAGAACGTTGGACTCACACAAGCGTCAACTGCTGGTCTGTCGACGGTCTGTTCCCACGTTTAGGGAGGAGAACTCCGAAGTGGGTGTGGAAGGAAAGGTCACTATCTGTGAGAGCAATGACTCTATGTATGTTTCTGGGTTTAGTTGTCCCGACGGTGCCATGGAGTTGCAAGTTTGTGCGTCCAAATGCAAAACAACAGGAGAAGAGGGATGTATTGAAAGTGAGGTGCTCAAGGACAATGTGAGGTTTAAGGAGTAAGGAATGACAGAGTAAGAAAGAGGTGTGGTAGTAAGCGTGAGCGAGGTAGCGTTAAGAACAGATGACTGAACCTTAGAGGGGAAAAATCCTCATTCACTCCACTTATCTGTTCCTTCTTTAGGAAAAGTAAAACTGGAGGGGAGGATTTCCGGTCCCCTGCTCCCAACCCCATTCAGTCGCATTTTACGACACTTAGGGAATACGTGGGCAGTATTCTTTCTCCCCTATCCCCAGGGATACAGAGTAAAGATACGGTACATATACTCAGGGTAAAGAGACGCGGCAACGCGAGTGTACATCTCTCTTCCTGTAACAAACAAATAATGCTCACAGTTAGTAATAACACACACACACACACACACACACACACACACACACACACACACACGGGTGTCTCTATGGTGTAGTGGTTAATGTCTGGCCATGAATCAGCATGGCCAGCCCAGGGTCAGACCCACATGGGCTCGAACTGTGGGCGTGGCAGTCGGTCAACACCCAATCTAGGTGTTCACCCCTCCTTCAGGACGGTCGATGAATGGGTACTGGCTTAAGCTGGTGCTTGCGCGTAAATGAGAGATAAATAAGTAAATAGACAAATGATTAACAGTTTATTGGATTTAGGCTCTCATTTGGCAGAAAATACTTAGTTGGTGTTACAAATATTATAAAACGGGGAGATCAAGATAGTAATTAGTTAACACGTCATACATAGGGTAATTTGGATATTATCTCGAGTTGGATAAGTATATGGTTAAGGGACATTTAGATAGCCTGGGTGGCAGACATACAAAGATATTTACATAGTAAATGGTATGGTTTATACATTATGAACTTGATTGAACATTAAGTAATGAATAGTCACAGTAATGCGCTAGGTGACATACCACATAGCCTGACTAACAGATAAGTGAGGTCTCTTTAACGGGCATGTATCAGCAGTTTATTGCCAAACTGCCATATGAGCTCCCGGTGTTGGTCGAAGATGGTGAACAGGTTTAGCGAGATGAGGGCCTCTTTCTAGGTGGTGTAAGAAGGGCCACAGGATGATTCTGCATGCTCTTTTCTGCATTCTTTCTAGCTGGTCGCTCTGTGTATCTGTTAGCGAGGAGGGCTAGGCTGGAGAGGCGAAGGTGAACCTAAGTAGAATGAAGATGGTATAGACATTCTTGAGCTCGGATGGTGGAATGCCTAGTAATTTTAGTCGGAGGAGAAGGTATACGCGGTATGAGGTAGATTTGATGATAGTGTTGACATGACTCACGCAACTTAAACAGTCTTCTGTTCTGACACGAAAAGTTTTGTCTCTGGCCACCGAGAGGATGTCAGGGCATAGGGTGATGTCAGGGGACAGGATGAAGTCCGCGCCCAGGTTGATGTGCATCATCATAGTCGTTGGCTGTAGTCCACTCCTGACTTCAGAGTTGTTGATGATGTGCTTAAGGGCACTAAAGTCAAGAGAGTTGTTGATAGTGATGCTTAAGGTGGATTCGTCTACGTACTTCCAGCTGTGGTTTGTGTCCTTCAGGGCGTCATTGATAAGGATGAGGAAGCAGAGCGGGCCCCATCTTTGTGCCTTGTGGTACACCTCATGTTAAAGGTAGTGGTGCAGATGTGGCTCCCCTAAAGGGGACGGTTTGATGTCGCCCGGAGTCTTTAGTTTCTCCAAGTCGCGGTAAACGGAGTCGAGGAGGCTGAAAAGACAGTGAATGATGGAAGAAGACTTCATGTTTGCAAACTGCTAAGGGTCTGTTGAATCAAGTGTTATCATAGGCCCAGTCAAACGAAACTTTCACCAGACTTGAGATAGGAGTGATTGCAATAGGTCATCATAGGCTGTTAAGAGACTCTGGGTCGGTGGATATGGTTAGTGGAGTGGCATCTGCTGTCTTTCAAGCTGTGGGACATTGGCGGTCAGCGGTGTAGCTAATTCATGGAAGAATTCCTTGTATAGTTTCTCTGAAAGATCTCTGGGTGTGGTTGAGCGTCTTGTTTTATGACGCTGAGGGCGCTTAGTTTCTTGATATTCTTCTACTGTGTTCGGGGGAGATGGAGGTTGGTAGGTATGCTGGGAGGAAGATGATGTTGAGTTGTGGAGTGGTAATGATTGGCAAATATTGACATAGTAGTTGTTGAATTGTTGTGCATCCTCCTCATTGCAAATGTGATCTACACATGGGAAGGGGGAGAGCCTTCGCTTGTCCCAGCCACTTAGTTATTTTACCATATACTACTGACCGATGTTGGCCTGCTTTAAATGCCGCACTTTGTTTGGCCTTCTTTGCAGCTCTACTTCGCTTTGCACTTTCTTGCGATGTTAGAGGTCGTTGTTGCGACTGTTCTCGATTTCGCTGTTGCTTAAGTCGCTTAATGTGGCGGGTGATCCTGGGAGCGTCCGCCGGGTGTAGTGTTACCGTCTTCCGGAGAAAGAAGTGTTGGTAGGCCTGGCTGCAGGTTTTGTGATACTTAACCCACATTATTTCAGCATCGTCTTCGTTGGTCCCCTCAGTTCAGTGATGATGACGTTACACTTCAACCGAAATTTCGCTTTGCAGAGTCAGTAAGTGGCCGATAAGTTTTGGCATCTGCCCGCATGTATTGGGAGATGGTGGGGCGGGGGACTCCAACGCTGTAAAGAGTAGCGTCCGACAGTGGGGAGAGGATCGGGTGGTATGTAGTGGTCAGCCATGCCAGTAAGGACCAGGTCAGGAGTGTTTTGCCCATGGGTGGGAAAGTGGACAATCTAAGATAGATGTGGCTGTTGTTTGAAGATGGTATCTATTCCTTGGAAACCCCATGTATCACAAGCTTAAAACAAGGTTACCTCGTCTTGAGTGTGTCAGAGGTGTAGGTAAGATGTTCCACAAGTGGCTACGTATTCGGGAAGCGCGGCTGGTGGTAGACCACGCAATAAATGATTGAGCCAGTCTAGCATAGGTGTAATATGGGCGAAACTGGAATCCATAATACTTCCAGACCCTAAGGCACGTTCACTGTCAGCTGGGCTGGACGTATGTGTTTGTGACAAAATAGTACCACACCTGCCCTACGTTGTGATGTACGAAGGTAGTGGAAGAGATTGTAGGCACTCAGGGTACAACACGAGTAATCTGCCAGGCCTCGGTTATTGCTATGGCCTGGCTGTGACCTGACGTGGTACTGATAGCTACTTTCTCCATTATGCTGGGCAGGAAAGTGGCATGCGATCGCAGTAGGGTTGCAGGTTGCCCCACATCCTGGAGACTTCGAAATATTTCAAGGGTTTCATTTCAGTTGGCTTGCGCCGCCATCTCTTTGTGATTAATGTTTCAGTTGCCATTCCATAATTTTGCCTGCGCTGGCCTCTGACGTGAAATATATTTAGCAATTGTCTGACAAACGCTGGTGTCGGGATGGCCGTTAACTTTCTTCAGAGGATAGAACTAAGTGCTGGTGTTGGTCAGTGTCATGGTGGTGTTGGTCAGTGTCATGGTGGTGTTGGTCAGTGTCATGGTGGTGTTGGTCAGTGTCATTTTGGTGTTGGTCAGTGTCATGGTGGTGTTGGCCAGTGTCATGGTGGTGTTGGTCAGTGTCATGGTGGTGTTGGTCAGTGTCATGGTCGTGTTTAACTTACTCGACCTTAGCCCCGACCCTGTGACCATGGGCAACGTGGGAAACATGAGTTAGTCACCGTTCACAGTTCGTTGTAAAGTTATCCATATTTCTCACACAATGATATTCGTTCCAAGTTGACAGTCTTGTGTGAAGACGGAGGTCCAGTCACGTGTCATCCAGACATCATGCTGGTTTGTGTGTATCTTATGTCTGTGTACATACATGGGAGTAAAGTCATAGTACATAAATACAAAGTTAAGAGACGGAGGAACACGGGTGTAAAACTCTTTCCACGTCACACACACACACACACACACACACACACACCCACCCAGCTTATCTACGAGATCTGAGTGGAGGATGAGCACCTGGGGTGACTGTAACTTGACACTGACGGAGGATGAGCACCTGGGGTGACTGGTTGGTGACTGTAGCTTGACACTGACGGCCTTCATGACCCAGGAAGTTGATATGCCCAAGGCTGAACTAACCAGATCTCTGTGAGGTAGTTGATTGACTTTTCCGATTGATTAGTTAACTAGTTAACTATTCGCCGATGAATCAGTTAATTAATCGAGTAAGATTCCCGTATTAACTTTACTAGCTCATTCTAAAAAGTAATTAACCCAACCGTTTCGTGTTAATGAGACACGTTGGCATATCACACCGGAGTCCGACACACCGTCAGCTGTCCCGGCGGTGGAGCTGTGAGATAAGCAGGTCCCGAGGCGACTCGCCACGAAAATTATTGACCAATTTTGTCTGGTACAAAGACCGTACGAGGGAGGGGAGTTTCCACAGAGAAAACTGTCTCGTTTGTTAAAGTTTATCCTGGCGTTTAATCGTATTTGAGGGCAAAAACCTTCCTTTGTTATTTTTACATATTAAAGATTAATATTTGGAATTGATATCCGAAAATTACACAGTGGCTGCTGTTTATGCGTAGATGTCACTAAAGTATATCTTTTTCTGTAAGAGTTTTTATTTTCTCGTTGAAATCTAAACCTTCCATGATGACGTATCGGTGGACACTGCAGAGCAATGTCAGGAGGGGTGGCCTTGCCGTATGGTCAGAGTATTGCATTGCGAATTCTACTCTAAAGTCGTGTGTGTGTGTGTGTGAGTGTGTGTGTGTGTGTGTGTGTGTGTGTGTGTGAGTGAGTGTGTGTGGGTGTGTGTGTGAGTGTGTGTGTGTGTGTGTGTGTGTGGATACATTCTTGCGTTGTTTGTTTACTTGTTTTGCTCTTGTCAACAAAATAACCATATTATCTTACAAAAATTTCTCACTGAAGTTTCTCAGCGTTATCCGTATTTCAAACGTTATACAAATCTCAAAAGTTTCAACTACGGAAAGATCGTTAAATAGGCCTTCACGGGAGAAGCATACATGACCTCTGGATATGCATGAGGACGAAGTACAAAATTTTGGTAAGGTGTATCACAACCGTCTCCAAGGGTCTTATTCGCTTCACCTACCAAATACCGGGTGGCTCTTCATCCTTCTTTCTTCGATTGTTATCAGTAGCCTGGTGCAGCACTCCAGCTATCACCATCACCTCCCGTCTGGCCAGACGTCTTAACCCCCTCTCTGTTCTGCTGATATTATTCCGGCGTCTGCCGTTAGCGAGCGACCTGCATGTTCTCCAGCTATAAAGGCATAGATCCACGGCACGCGACTGGCTGCTGCTTCCTTAGTTTCTGCTTGTAAACCAACCACACAAAGATTACCCGTTCATGACACCTTCCCATGAACGGCGAAGCTGTAGAATTCTCCTACCTTCGTCTCTCCTTCCTGTAACTTTCCACCTTAAGCGTTAGGTCTGCAATCATCTGCTGGGCTCATATTGCTGTCTTCTGCCTGCTGTATCTCATGAGGTACTCTACTCTACTTACCATCCCAGATGGCCGCGACTGGGGCTTGTTTTTTGTCCGTCTCATGTTGGCAGTTTTAAAAAGGAATGAATCTTTGGCAACTTTCTGCAAAGTTGGGTCCTGATTTAAATTACTCTGGCATTTCTTTTATTGGAGTCATGCATTATATCCTAACTTTGTTTTTCTGATGATAAGGACACTTTGAAGAATTCCTCTTGGATAAACGGAAGTAAAATTATGTGCTGATGTGGCCATTTGATTATTTAGTACTTCTTAGTCGAGCTACCGAACGAAGTGAGAATGTTCTCTGGGAACAATGAGTTTAACTTTCGGTATTCGTCGAAAATTATCTTTGTCTACAGTAAACCTTTTGATTTGAATGTTTTTTCCTTTTATTTTTCGTAGCTTCAGTCGTAGTTGTAAGGAATAGAGCTGTACAAGACTTGATAGTGTTGGCGTTGTATGATAGGACTGAATTTGTTAGCACTTTTTAGTTTGTTTATTTATACTAATCAGTGTTCAGTGTTAACCAAGTTAATGAGATGTTTCATCTCATTGTGCTACAACTTGAGTATCTTGCCAGGCCGTGTCAGCCACATTACAAGCCTATGATTAATCAGATTAAGTGAAAAATGTAATTGAGGAAACTGGACTGAAAAGTTATCAAGCACGAATCAATGGAAGTTTCTCGGGTACAGAGAAGCTTGGTGGTGAAGGCGGGTGTGTTGCTGGGGCACCAGTTATGACCCACGTAGAATTATTCATCAGGTACTTTTTTGGGTCGCATTTGTATTCGATAATTTGAGATGTTTTATCATTTTTTACAATGACTGTTAAGGTTGGAAATCATATTTATGGTCATATATCTTGTTTTGACAGTGTTACCCGTGGGTCAGTGACGAGTGTGACTGTGTTACCACCAGTCATTTGTGACGGTTTGACAACGGCACAATCCACCATTTGTCCAGGTTCACGTGTGTTTAGTTGAGTTTGTTGTATAGTCATGAAGGTGGAGGTCACTCACCCTCTTTCGAAGAAGAGATAATTTTATTTATGAAAGTTCGTTCCTGTCATTTTTCAGAAACTCTCGTGTGTTTAGTGTCATATTAAACATCATTAAAACTTGTAGAGTTGTGTCAACAGCCTGGCAGGTGACCTTCCACTTCCGGAAGGACTCGGCCGGGTCAGCCTAGTCAAACGAAACTTATTTCGTGTACGTAACGTGATTTGAAATGTTCTGGAAACAGCCATTTTCTTAGCTAGCTGGAGATCATCCCAGAGATGATATATTCCTCGGTGGTAATGATAGTAATAATAAATCTCACTAAGTGTTTAACATACGTGATTGTTAGGAATGTATTGGATGTTAGTATCTTGTGCAGAAACGGATGAACGGAAAGAATAAGGTAGAATTTCAACATAAGAGGCCCGAACACAGGATTACCAAAACGAAAAAGTTTATTGAAGATGAAAATAGGGGAAATATTCCCACAGCTGTCATCATTTGGATGTAGTGGTTCACTTATGTACACAGGACAAAAGTGTATTTACTATAATGTTGAGATCATATTTTTCCTCAGAATTCTACTTTAGTTACTTGTTATTTGTTGTATTGCATTTTTTTTTTACCCTGACTGTTACCAGATGTGGAATATATATTTCATGAGAATATATTTTAAGATGAAAAAAAATGATTCACATTGTATATTAACGTATTATATTAAGTCTGTACGTCCAAATAGGTAAATTTGTAAACATTTAAAAAGGTTTATGCGTGCTTATATGTTCTAGTGTGTTGGATGTTTCAATGTGGTTCGTTGTGTTTCAGTACCGTCCATAGTGGTGCACAACGGGTCCACCAGTGCTCCAGGCAGCCCAAACATGGAGCGGGCGGCCAGATCACTCCGCCCGCACCGCACGCTCTCCAAACAGGTATTGTCCCCCTCCTTGACGTCTTTTGTCTTCTTTTGATTATATGTTTTGTCTCCCGCCATCTTTCTTTTGTGTACAGGAAACGGCTGACGTTCTTTAGACAGTTGCAGTACTGTCTGTACCGTTTACTGTCTTTCTTCTGTCAAGTTACACTTGTTAACCTCGTCGGTCTTGGCATATCAAGCTACAGAATGCCTTCGTAAATGATCAAAATTCCGTAACTGTCTTTACTGTTAACGGTCGTTGATGTGTCAGCCGTTAATGGACTTTTAGGCAGGGACTTACTGTGGGTATTTGCGATCTGTTTAGCGAGACAAGTGTGTGTGTGTGTGTGTGTGTGTGTGTGTGTGTTTAACGAATAAAGATACAGTATGGTAATGAGTGCGGTGCGCCCCAGGTCTGACGTTTCAGCTGATGACAGAGGGTGATAATCTGTATGTGCTGACAACGCCTAGCTGGGTGCTGTGCTGCAGACTTGTCGTAGGCTGGCACCTCCAGCAGACCTGGCCACACTGTCCATTTCCATTCTATGGTTAGCCAGATCCACCAGAGGACACTGTCACGTGCGTTCCTCCTCCTATGTGACTGCGAGTGACTGCATATTTCAAAGATTGCCAGAGAAAAAGGAGTGAATATCCAGTTTGTAGCTCAAATATTATGATCTAGAAAGTGGTCACGCGAGATGACAAGTTATTTACATGTCTGTTTACTGTGATATTCCTAGTATTAAAGTGGTGAGGGTGTGGTGTTCTTAGCGTCCGCTTGACTGTCAGATGCTCCTAAGTGAGTCAGAGATGTGCTCCAACTCCTTCAAGCCTCTTTGGTAGAAGATTAGGAGGTTGATACAATACATTAGATCGTTGTTAAGATGTTTGCAGGAAGAATTTATAGTCGTGATTTTCATCGCCTTTTGGAGAAAACTTGAAGTACGTTGTGTCCCACAACTGTTGAATGGTTCCACCTGCACCGGCTGGGTCTTGCGTGGTGTATCCCTGGACTTCACACCTCACGTCAGTATATCATTTTCCAGATCCAGAAGATGCATAACTTTGGCTTGACAAGTCAGTGACTTCACCTTTTTCACTAGCAGGGTCCCGCATTGTCTGACATTAGATTCATTTGTCTCTCGAAGCATTGTGAACTAATTCGTCATGTGGTCATCGAACCTGTACCACAGGGTAGCTATTTATTACTAGCGGAAATGGCGATATTCTTCACCATCTAACCGCGTAGAATTATACAGTAAGCTGCAGAGAATTTGGAAAACGGGAAAGTGAAGTCTGGAGATGACTGGAGCTTAAGAGTCAAAATAAAGATGCAGAAAACGTGCCTTAAGAGCCAGTGTTGTGATTACTTAAGGCTCTTGTAAATATGGGAAACTGATGGCCCTACAGGTGGTGACCCGTCACGCAACAGTTACCTTTAGACCAGTATAAATCGTCAGTCAATAACATCGTTGCATAAGGCCTCATACGGCTTGATGCCTTTATCAGTATGAGCAGGTCAGAGACGAGGAGCATATCCCCTGGCATCGCTGCTTCGGATCTGGCAAACTTATGAACTCTTGTCAGCCGAGGTACAGGTGTACCGCCAGACCTGGATATCTGCTGCTGCCAGTGGTGAAGAAGACTGGTTATGTAGAAGACCCTCGACACACAAGCAAAGAAGAAAGTTACTGCATACCAGTATGTGAAATGTACGTCAGAAATCTTCCGCGGTGAATCATAGCAATGATGGTTGTAGAAAAAAAAATAAGAATATGGTACATGACACATTGAACGTGGTAGATCTGAAATAGATTACGACACCTTTACTGCATGAAAAATATGATATTTATAAACTAATAACAACGATGATATATATCAAGAAAAAATATTTTCTGTTTAATGGTAAGAAATTACTACACTCCCGCTCGTGATAGTCCAATGGAAATCTTTGGCGTTTTGACCTAAAATTTTGCTAAAGTGATTTTCTGGTTCGTCTTCTAGGTTTCTGCATTGTCCAGTTGTTAACTTAGTTGCTCAGATCCTTTATGCGTTGGTACACAGTTAATGGGGATCTCCCCTGCATTCATCAGCTGTAGCTTAAAGGATACTTTCGTCAAGAGATTAACATTGTCATATGGAAAGAGATGTGGCATGTGGTAGTCATGCATAATTTGCAACTTACAGGGCTTGTTCTAAAGGTTTCCAGCAACAGCAAACTATATAAGCCACTGCAAGATGAGAGGGATCTCAGGCTAGACCTGGAGGCTAATTTGAGCAGATGTAGGTGTGTCCATAGATTTTGTATCCTCGCCCGTATCTGATTCCTGGGGTCAGAGTTGTGGTCTACGTGTCCGGGTACGTGATTAAAGCACAGAGGTTTGTCCCTCCGTATAATGTAGAGGGTTTGGAGGGCCTATTGCCTCATTTTCAGGTGAACCTGCCATTGTTACCACGGCTTTGATGAGGAGATGTGGGCTTGTATCTACAGTTTATTGAGGATGGGGGCAGGTTGCCAAGTATGATTTTGAGTATTCTGAGGAATGATGGCTAAAGCTGACATGAGTCTTTGTACTTTGTGTTCCATGTATTCCAAGGTTCCTATCCTTAGTGTGAATATCACTGGTTCGTCTTTGTCTCTTCTTTTTCTTCCATATTTTGTCGTGGGACTCATTGTAGCAGTAGTAGCTCGTCCTGCTCGGCAGCTGTAGATTTGACAGCCTGCACAGGTGAGATTTAAATCCATTTCTCCACATCTTAAGTCTTAGTAAGTGGAGGCGGTTTGGGACAGGTGCCTGCCACATCGCCAGCACTTGTTTGGTGTCTTGTAACATGATCCAGGGATGTTAGGTAGTTCTAAATTATCCCCGGCAGCATGGTCAAGGGCAGAACGTCTCCTGATGTCTGATACCTACGTTAAGGGAGATGTGTAGTGGTATCAGACCTGAAAGTCTTTAGTGGTTCAGGCTTCTTCTTTCGCCCATTTGTACCAGCCGGCAGGTGAGACTCCTGGTGGAAGTATGTCTGACTACCGGTGATTACTCTCTGTCTCCCGTCCTCCTCAGTGCCCACAAGATCCTCTGGCTCCTCCTAGGGCGTCGTACAAGTGTTACTTCTGTCATTGTTCTTTATTGTTATAGTTGCTGCTTCTCTTGCCTCAGGGGTGGCCGGACCTGCCCTATGTAGGTAGATGGCGCTGCCGACTTGTACGCTACCACTGCCGGCTGCTTCCAGACTTAAGTCAGTGTGTACACAGTATGAAATTATACGGTCCAAGGAAGGGTGAGCTCTTGACGGTAATTGCCTGCCTCTGCAGTGAGTTGGACCGCTTAATACTCGGCAAGCCACTGCGTCACATGAATACTGTGTGACCGTCAGCACCGTAAGGATGGGTCGATGTGATGCCAGTTTCTTGGTCACGCCGCTAACCTGTGTGGAACTTATACCTTCTCCTGTTGTAACAAACTATCACCACCTGCTCCTTTTCTAAAGGCAAATTGCTGTTTCCTGAAAAGGCTTTTCGATTTTTCCTCCCCTTACAATTTTTCTTCTTTTTATCAACATTATTTTCGTATACTGAGTCAGTTGGTACAGATGTGACGCTTTTGGTCCTTCCTCAGGTGTCATGTATCTGATGTATGTGGTAAACTTTAGCTTCCCAGCGTAATTATTACCGATCTTCTGTGATCCCTGGCTCCCAGCCTTAAACTTGAAATAATCAACTTCTCCGATAAAGAAAGGTTTCATTTGAAATTCATGAATAAATGAATATGAACTTTTTAAAAGGTTTTATTTTACTCTTCCGTCAGTTGAACTGGCTGCCCAGTCTTTCATGAGGATGCCTCTCACGATGAGGCAGTGAGGAATATGGCAACTGAACAGTTAGTGAACGCTGCCTTTTCTCAAGATTCCGTGGCATATTTTCCTCTTTTTATTTAGAGTAACATACACTGTTGTTCCGATGAGGCAAGTACAGCACAAGATACTGCCAGCACAGCAGCTGGAGGCGGAAGGAGACAAGTCAGGTGAAGTTATTTGACGTGTAAACACCATCTGGTTAGCGGTTATGGTGTCTCCAGTACCGGGGAGGCTATAGCTGCCGTATTAGATAAGCCGCCGGAGAATGGCTGAGGTCGGGAAGATGCACTTGTGGTGACCAGAACCTCGGGTGATCCAGGTGTTGGCCAGCCGAACCGTCGGGCACATCGTCGCATGGCTAGGCTATACATGGACCTGAATGAATTAAATGTTTTCTTTTTTTTCTTGATATTCAAACAGTAGTGAATACGTTTATACAACAGGGTTTAATGTATTACTACGTTGTATGCAGGCATCAGTCTGATTACATCAACTTTCATATCTGTAATGTTTTTTTATAGTGTTGATGCAACTGTTAATTGTAGGTATTGTATCTGTAACGTGTGTGTGTGTGTGTGTGTGTGTGTGTGTGTGTGTGTGTGTGTGTGTGTGCAGTGTTTACACGAACTCTGAATAACCAAACCTGACCACACACACTCACACCTGCCGTCACTCCTGGCCCTCCGCCTGCTCTTTCTCTCACCTCATTACCCACCACCACCACCACCACCACCTCAACACCGTTCCTTGCCTCACCTAATGGTTTTCTCGTCCCCGGCCTGAAGACCTGCCATCAGCCGACCACTAGGGCCAGCAGGCTCTCCCTCGGGCCAGGTATCGGCTGTTGAGGCTCATTTGCTTGGGAACTAGACACTCACCAACCACAGCTCAGGCTCTTGTCACCTTAGGCCACATATTCTTGCGCGTGTGTGTGTGTGTGTGTGTGTTTATACCAGAAAAAAAATTTCTTATGGAATTTTTTTTTATCAGTTGGGTTTTCTTGTTTGCGCGTGAGAAGGGCCCGCTCATTTATTTCCTCGGTAACGTTTATGTATAGTCTCTTGAGCGTACAGTGTTTCTTTGTTGGCATTCAATAATACAACACAAGTTGAACTTCCGTAGAGCGTCTTTGTGGGGATTGTGAAAATAGTGGCGCTAAGGCGCATGAAGCGACTGTAGACATCGTTAGGCAAAGCTTAAGAATGGGAGCCCACCTGTCGAGAACTCCTTTGTCATTCTGTGAGTGTACACACGAGAAATAAGTGTCAGAATTTTGTGTGTGACAAGAACTTGGGAGTCGACGTCATCCACATTCCTACAGTAGAACAGGAGACAAACTGTCTTCTGGCAAATATCAGAATAACTCTCAAATATATAGATAAGGACATATTTAGCAAGCTGTTCATATCCTTTGTAAGG
The DNA here is from genome assembly GCA_032273605.1 of Panulirus laevicauda. NCBI lineage: Eukaryota > Metazoa > Arthropoda > Malacostraca > Decapoda > Palinuridae > Panulirus > Panulirus laevicauda. Next base: position 7,809 of record JAUTXX010508180.1, on the reverse strand, counting down.
TCTAAACTAGAATGTGTTTTTAAAGTTTGGTTACCGCGCCTGAAGAAAGCACAAGGAGCTAGTAGAGAAGGTCTAGAAGAGAACAGTATAAATAGTACCATATTTAAGAGAGCTAAGGCATAGGGAAAGGCTAAAGGCATTGAATTTTCCCACCTTGGACAAGAGAAGAATGAGGGTTTACTTGATGACAACCTTTTAAGATTTGAAGAGAGATCGATGACATGGACAGTGGCCAGTTCTCCGAGAGGTATAGGGGCAGGACAGCCAGAAGACGTAACATGAATACATGCAAGAAGATTGTCGGCAAATATATAAAGAAATACTTTCATAGTAGTATATAATGTTCCAGATATAGGCCCCGCGAGTGTAACGCTCCCTCCCCGTGCAATATAAATAGGTCATTACACATGAGTCAGCACAGGTCTCCCCCTCAAGGTTCTGTGCAGTCCCCTACACTTTTTCTCTTTTTTTCTTTAATGATTTCCTCTCCTCCACAAATGACCAATTGCACTCATACGCTGACGACTCGACGCTGCATTCATCCACGTCGTTCAATTCTGCTCCCTCTTCTCTCATTCGATCTCCATTTCATCTTGACACAGCTTCCTCACTGAACTCAAACTTGGACAGGATCTCAGTGGAGTGCACAAAATCTTAAGTTTAATGCAACCAAGACCCACTCTTTACCCATTTCTGTATCGAAAATTTCTCCCTACTCCCGTCTTTCCTTTGTTGGTTCTGCAATTCCACCTCTTGACTCATTGCATATACTTGGTATTACTGTAATATCCACTATTTCTTGGAAACGCCACATTACAGGAATATCTAAATCTACGTTTTAAGAAATTGGGTGACCTATTTATATGTCGAAACTTTTCTTCTGAACAGTTGCTCCGTTTATATAAGGGATTGAATCGTCCTTGTATGGAGTACTGATCTCAATTTTGGGGTGGTTCTAGCTCTGTATGCTTACTTGGCAGAGGTGAGTCGAAGCCTTATAAACTCAGGCTAGCTTCCAAGCTTGACCCCCTTTGTCCTATGCCGCAAAGTTGATTCACTTTCCCTCTTCTGTAGGTTTTTGCTCCAGAGACTTGGTTGCTTATGTACCCACAATACTAGCTAGACCACGCAATACTAGGCAAGCTGCTGCGTCACATGATTATTGTATGGCCATTGGCAGCTCAAGATTGAGCCGTTTTGATACCTGCTTCTTTTCCTATACGTCGAATATTTGGAACTCTTTACCCTCTCATGTCTTGACCAATAACTGTGACCTGGCACTCTTCAAAAGACAGGTCTTTCACTTCCTCCATAATTCGTAAATACTTTCCCTGTCTTTTCTATATTTCAATTAAGGCCCGGCATTGAAATGGACTTTTGCCCGTGACTGGAGCCTTCAACATAAGAAATGAGTATGAAATAAAGAAGAGTTGAGCGAAGATTTAGAGAAATATATTTCGATCGTGGAAACTACAAAGATTAAAAAAAGAATTATCGTAACGTGAATTTAAAGTTCAGTAGCCAGTAAGCAGGGCATTGTGGTGAAAAAAAGATTTTAAGATTTACAGTAGAATGGGAGCATGGATACCCCCAGCCTCAAATAGAGAGAGATGTTTGAGCAAGCCGGAAGAATACTTCATTTAAGATGTCAAGCAAGAGCTTCGAGATGTGCTGTGACAAGATATAGTCGGAACTCATGCCAGCCAGCATTTGTACGGCATAAGAGAGCAAGGAATGAGTAATAGCAGGATAAGAAGGAGGCATAAAGAAACTTAGAAAGGAATATTGTCAACGGAGCAGGAGAAATACCAAACCATGTTAACAGAGGATGATTTAAGAGTATCTGAAGAAATGACATGATTAAAGTTTTTTTTCACGGATAACACTGTAGCCCCAACACCAGTGAGATGAAATGGATAAGAGTTTTTGGAAAGCGTTCAGATATCCAGGAAAGACATGAATGGAAGATTCTTAATCCATGAAAGGCTCGTGGTCCTGATGACATATGTGATGAAGATGTGGGCAGATACATTCGATATCGAAATACTGTTCAAGTTGTCGCTGGAGGAAGGCAGAGGAGTGGAGGAGGGCAACTTAATATATGATCACACTACGTAAAGCAGACAACAATGAATAAATGTGTGCATTCCTGAGAGAGCAGTACTGATCGGCCTATCGGAATGTAATGAATCGATGATTACCGTAGAGTCAGTGACATAATGTATGAGTATGAATGATCTACTGAGAAACATTAGAACGAGGGAGGAAAAACCAGTGATGATACAGTTGGAATCGCGAAGCATTCTCACGCTTGCAGTGATGTATACTTTTATATAACCATTTGAAACGTATGTTACTATTGAGCTAGAAAATGATGGAGGCTCATTCCCAGCAGAGACTGGCAGCATGGAAATATTGGTTATCATGAAATGTTAAGAAAATTATATTTTTTTTCGCCACAGTTGCATTGTGATTTATACAAGGAAGACACTTAAGAGATTGGTCCTTAATGTATACATTGAAGTTATCACGTATGTGACAGACGAGACGCAGAATAACACTTTCGAAATCACAAAATACAAGTTCAGTAATAAGCACAGTGCAGTCATTATCAGTGACATGTGAGCTTTCAGCCTTCATCTATGAATTTTGTAAACCTTAGGAACGTGACAAGTTTCCTACAGACAGAACTGAGAGAATTGTACAAGTTTCTCCATCACCAGCCAAACTAGCCCACTCGCGGCCCAGGCTGCTGGAGAGACTGGGACAACAAGATAACTCGATATGCCTGGGTCTCACCGGGGTAACTCCCCCTAAAACCACGTGAGGACGAGGCGAAGGGTGAACGTGGCAGTGGCAGGACTAGGCTAATTCGTGCATGGGAAGTGTCCATATCTGTGTTCACTGACCCTCGTGGGCACCAGGGTGACTAATCCACACAGTAGCTTCCACCTGTGGGTTCAGCGTGACGACTAGGCTGATTTGTGTAGGATGAGTGTTCACTTGTGCTCACTAACAGCACCCCAAGCTGGATGAAGCAATCACAGGTAGTGGGGAGTGTCCACACCAGGCCCCTCACCCTCATTCAGCGGTGCCTCGGTTATTCTCACCAGAACCCGTACCTCGAGCACGAGAATAACATTTCAGCATAACCTTTGGTCTTTGACCTCACCGTTTATTCATGACCTCTCACATAGCTTCTAATCCAAGACCTCCCTCTCCCGTATTCTCTAACCTGTGACCTTTACTCACTTCCCATATACTTCACTTTTCACCGGAAAATTTATTCACTGCTTATCGTCGCCCAACTTAACCAACCTCGGTGACCCCCATGACCTCTGACGAAGGTTATTCCCCCATCACCTTTGTCTCAGACACGTACTGAACGTCGTGAACATCCTCGAGCTTTGACCTGAGGACTTTACTGTGACCTGTATATAATTGACGTGATCAGTTTCTCATGGCCTTGACCTGGGTATTTAATCTGTGGCTTCTCTACTAGCTGTGACCTTGGACTTGAGCATTGCCCATGACCTTTTACTATGACAGGGTCCTATTACTTTTGACCTGGGAGGTCACCCATGACCTATTATCGTGGTTGAACTTACCTTTTCACCTGGTCACTTAGCCATGAATTTTCACCTTGGAAATGCCTCGGGGATTTTGGCTTGCACCTGATCCATGACCTTTGACCTCTGCGATCCGTAACTCTGTGCCGTAAACAGAGGCTGTGTTGGTTCCTCTAATAAAGCCAACTGAATAATTAAGGCGACATTGCCGGCGCGTCAGCCGCTAACACGGAGCATCCCAGGGCGGCAGCCGCTGGCCGCCCGCGCCCTCTCCTAGGAGGAAGGAAGGCTGGGTTCCTGCGGGCAACAGGAGAGCCATCCAAGGAAGGTGATGGTGAAACTGTAAACAGTGAAAACAGGAATATCAGAGAAACCTGCGTGATTTCAGGATCAAGAAACACGGTTAATGCTGACTAAAACGTGGAACATTTTCCTGTTTGAAGGTAAATTACGTTGAATATTGCAACGTATATAGGGAAACGAGACAGACTCCATGAGCATCACCGTATGGAATACGTAAGAAAGAAAATCTCTGGTCCGATATTTAAAGCTGTTTGTTTCCCTTAAGACACACAAACACACAAGGCTTTATTAAACTTCACCTTTGCCTCACATTAATATTCGAGTGAAAACGATGTTTACCATCATTTCATTAGTCCATTGGCTAATGCTTGGTATACTTTATAATTTCAGCCCTTGGTTGTTAAATCAATAAAGTATTATTATCATTATTATTATTATTATTATTATTATCATTATTATTATTATTATTATTATTCGCATATTTTCTGTTTCACTTCGTAATGGAAAATAAATCTGCTGACACATTAGGATGACTCGTCTGACAGACGGATCAACAGGTATGTACGTATTTGTGATGAGTGAGTGTTGTTTGGCAAGGAAGAGTAGGCTGGTCAGGTTGCCTGTGGGTGTGGCTACACTCGGCCTTGGTGGCGGGCTCTGGTGCTGTCAGCTGAAATATATTTGGAATCAGTTGGGCTTTTGCTCGTGGAAGAATTACATGAGTCCGCCTCTCTTTGTTGCGTTTATCTTTACTGAGTAATTTTGTGAAACATCTTTGTTTCCCAATGAAGCATTGAGTGTAAAGAGAGCATTGAATGGGAAGTGGTGTGACATTGATACATCGTAATTAGTGAGCAGAGCAGTAGAATGTCCTGGCCTGGGGTTGTGGTGCAGACAAGGAGGAACCTCAAGTGATGGAGACGGTATCTGTCCATTATAGTGAGGCGAGAGCGGGACGTCCCCTTTAATGTTCCTCCACTGACTTGATATAGCGTAACCATCGCCGCCGCCGCTTGGCCTCGCCCACTGCCTTACCCTTAGCCACTGCCCTAGTCTCACCCACTGCCTTACCCTTAGCCACTGCCCTAGTCTCGCCCACTGCCATACCCTTGTCCTCAGTCTTACCTCTCCGTATCCTCGTCCACTGATACACTCTTGTCCACTGCTTTACCCTTGGCCACTGCCTTGCCCTCGACCACACCTTGGCCACGGTCACTGCTGTAGCCCTGGACACTGCATTAACCTGTTGTTGTCATAGCCTACGTCACTGGCTTAGCCTCGGGCACTGCTTTAACTTCAATCACTTCCTTGTGCTCGGGCACTGCCTTATAGCCCCGGCTATTTGCCTTAACGTAGGCCACCATCTCTCTTATATCGGTTGGTAGTGGCGGAGTATCAAAGAAGGGATGATAGAGACCATGATGTATCACCTCAGAAATGCCCTTTAAGATGTGATTATTAAGTAGCAGACTCGGTAGGGAAGATGGCTGACAGACATGTGTAAATATTATAAAATACAGATGATGGGTTGGTGGCACCCAGCTCCATATAGCGACCTTTACCATCTGTTTCCGGGTGGCTTTTTGTATGTTATTTATTCATTTTTTAACGATTGCATTGTAATAATCATGGACTTTTGTTGCATAAAGTATTTTTGTTGTATTGCAATGCAGTGTAAAGGGAAATCATACATATAAAGACGTACGGTCGCTGACTGAAGTCTTGAAGGTCCATTGGCGAGCTCACGGCTCTCGTGTTCGAATCATGATCGTATCGGAACCACTGTGAATCTCGAGCCTGTGGTTCATGGTGAGTGAGCCTGGGTGACTCGGTCTGGTAAAAGAACTGCTCTGGTGAGGGTAGAGGAGACGGCTGAGGACTTACCCGTGAATTATTGTCCATATGATAATTTTTGAGGGGTTTAATCACATTCATTCAGCATTGCAGCTCTTGGTTGGTGGTTGAAACGAGTTTATTTCATGATTTTGAGTTGTTTCAAACTTAGTGATTTTCGTTTCATATAGTTATAATCGCTAGTGGCCGCTACCTCGACACCAGAACCCGGCATCCCTGTTCTTGTGAGTGTCACTTGTTGGAATAATTGTTTAGGATTAGATTAAGAACAAAGAAACTTGCCAACTAGAGCTAGATTTTTTGTTTTTGTTTATGTGCATACCGTAAAAAACTTACGTTTCCCTTGTATAAGACCACAGAGTCGGGTAGCTGAGTGATTACCTTGGAAAGGTTTCTTGAAATGGAGACTAAATACTGGAGAATGAGTTTATATCCTTCATAGTTAAGTGTTCAAAGGATCCATTTCACTATTTTCAGTAATTCTGTTTAAAGAGAGACTAATGATGGTATTGTTTGATCAGAATAACATACAGGACGAATAGGAACATTAGTTTATTGCGGCAACATGATAGAGTGGCCTTGATTACATTTAACTTGACGTCCATCCCCTACGGGCATTGAAAACCTCCTGAATCCTTGTGAGAACAGAATGGACGAGGTTTCTGCAGACAATGGGGTGGCGACGAAGGCTGTGCCATGCCTCGCGTGCAGTGTCCATGATGCCTTGTCGGTTCCCAGCCTCACCCACGTTCCAGTCCCGACACATGATTGCCCACACTTTTGAGTAAGGTTCATGTCGCACCCTTTCGAGGGCCAATCCTAGAGTGTGTATTGAGCTTTTATCCTGCACGAGCTTGATGATATTCATCTCTAGGATGGCCATGGCACGAATTGAAGGAAGAACATCTAATATTTCAGGCCGTTTTTGGCTGTTAAAGCGACCCTCAATTTCTACCAGCTCGCCAGACCCATGTTTCCACATCAGACTCCAGAATGACACTTGCGCTCTGTCCCTGCGCTGAAGCTCGGAGGTATTTTCAGCTGTGAATCTGCCTCAACAGAGGAAAACATATGTTCTTCCGTAAAGATCACGTCTACCCAGTAATCTCCTAGTCCTAAATGCTGCAGGGCAGATCCAAGGCGTGCTTCTCTGTGTGCTTGGTTCAGTTTCTCTTTCTTAGCAGGATTGTGGGAGTGTAGATGTTGTTCCTGGAAACTGCGTCTGGTGGTGTGTGGTGGATGACACTGCGGCTGTAGCTGACGAGTCGCGTGGACAGCAGACGTCATGGGTCTATTTCGCACTACCTGCCCCATCCGTTCATCCTCCTCACGCGTCCTGCGCCGGGGTCGTCCACTTCGTGGTCTCGTCGGAACCGTGCCTTCCTCCTTCCATCTTTTTAGCCACCGCCGCCGCCGCGCGCTGCTCTCTGAGAAGGCCGGTTTAGCATCTGTTCTGGCCACTGGTGTCCCAAACTCCCACATTCTAGTTGTGCGGGCCCGGCTAATGATATCAGCAGCATTAGCGGCCTTCTTTTCAGAGGAAATAAGATGTATTAGAAATGCAGTCATTAAGATATGATAGGCAGTCATAGGATAAATGGTTATAATTAAACACAGTTGCTAATTAAACACACAAGTTGAAAAGAAAAGCAACTCTTAGTCGATCAACATGGAATGGGGAACACTAGTGAAGGACCGGTTGACCCTACTCTCTTGCCCTTGAAGACAGGAGACGTGACACGTCTTCGTCAGATGTATTTTCAAGAATACATCTTCTGCTCTTGTAGGTGAAACTACTGCCCACTAATTGTAAACACCTAAGCTTCCTACCAAGTGTCGGCAGTACCCATCGTTGTAGGTGTTACGTGCTGCTGTTCTTAACTTCTCCAAGTTGTGTCATCACTTTATGTAACTGTTAAGGAAATGTAACACCCATCACCTTGAATGTTTCATGTGTGGATTTTGAGGCACACAATAACCAAACAAATGCGTTTATACAGTATGTGCTCCTGTGTGGCGGGACATTTAAAGGCTAAATGACAATCTTGGAAACTGTGCGGCTGGCCGAAAAAGTTGTCAGGTA
>JAUTXX010508159.1:0-12096 GCA_032273605.1 Panulirus laevicauda | reverse complement strand
ACACACACACACACACACACACACACACACACACACGAAAACATTATAATTCATACATTCTCTCTCACACACACACACTCTCCCTCTCTCTCTCTCTTTCCGTGACACACAAATGATAATCACACACACACACACACACACACGAAAACATTCTAATTCGTACATTCTCTCTCTCTCACACACACACACACACACACACACACACACACACACACACATACACACACACACGCGAAACAGATTAGAAAATGTGCACACACCCTGATAAGCATGTCAACAAATGATGATTCCCCGCCTATACATTACACAGAGGCATATATACAAGTGTACACAGAGCCACAAACACACATACACTGGCAGGAAAGATCTCTCCACGTTGTGTGTGTACTGCCGTCTTACCACGTGCGAAATCCCATCCCTCGATCGGTAAGTTACAAAATTACCAGTCAGTTAAACGACGAAACTCGTAACTCTTCAAGCACGACGACGGTACGACTCGAACACGACGGCTACGACCCTTGAGCACGATGGCAAGACCCCTGAGCACGACGGTACGACCCTTGAGCACAATGGCAAGACCCTTGAGCACAATGGCAAGACCCTTGAGCACGACGGTACGACCCTTACATTATGATATCCTGGGGTTTGACCTTATCCTTAAGGGTCAAATCAAAGCCATGGTCATCATAGCCAAGGGTCGTACAGCTGCACTCAAGGGTCGTACCGCTGTACTCAAAAGGTCGTACCGTTGTACTCAAGGGTCGTACCGTTGTATTTAAGGGTCGTACCGTTGTACTCAAGGGTCGTCGTACCGTTCTGCTACATGGATAAAGAGAGACGGATGGGCGGTATAGAACCATAAGACATCAAATCTTTGATTATGGGATGGTCAATTGGGCTTTAGTCGACTGGGCTGAACTTTCGTAGATTACTTCTTTATAAAAGAGGCTCCAATTCACGGAGGCATTTCCTTAATTAAAAATCGTCGACTGACTTTTCTTACGGATTATATAAACCTGGAGTTACTATCTTTTTCACACGGTTTAAGAAAAGAGAAAAAAGAATGTGTAAAACGCCATCTTCATCACATATTCATTTTACGGAAGACATCGTATCTAATTATACCGAATCACTAATGATTCGTGCAATATGTCGAATCTGTGTTTACAATATCGTAAAGGTGATTGGTGTCCAGAATGCAGACGAGAAAGTGTCACTCGTACATACCTAAGGGATATGGTTTCAGATCGGTTTATGTCTGGTGGGGTAGTAGAACTGAATACTAAGATTGGTAATGTGATTGCTCGTAGACTCATTATTCTGAAGGGCGGTGCCAATTTTTTGTTGTGTGAGGGAACACAGTGTCAAGGAGTCAAGGCTGATTGCAGTAATGATGTAAGGCAATAGGAGGAGTAGAGGGAGTTAAGCGGCTTTGAAAAGGCTTTAAGGTGGGTACTATGTTGGCAGGTATCAGATGTTTGGGATTTTATTGTTCATCCAGGAGTAGTTATATAATACCCGTGAGAGCTTCGATTGCACTTAGGGTTGAGGTGTTTGATGTAGAGGTTTGAAATATCATCAAGGATACTAGCAGGGAAGGTCTTTATTGAATCTATTGCGTTCTGAATGTAGGCGAGGATGAAGGGTGGGTGAGCACTTGTTTTGAAGTGAAGTTTATGTAGTTTCTTCATGACTGGTGTTCATGGGGATATGGCAGGTCTGTGGCTAATTTTTGAGTAGTGTTTCATGAGTATGTGTGTTCGTTGAAAAAGAGGTCCTAGGTTAACGCTAGGGCTCTCATGGAAACTGGTCCTGCGGTAATCATGAATAAAATAATCAATACATATAAATAAATAAATAAATAAATAAATAAATAAATAAATATATATATATATATACTTTTTCTCTGATGATGATAAGTGATAGCAGGCAGTACACACCAACATACAAACTGTCATTATCCCACTGTCACAAATCTTTTCCAAATGGTTCTGGAAGAAAGTCGTTGGCTTTTCGAGCAGAGCTTACATCTTACACCTTCGGCATACATATTCTACTCGTCAAAGACTGAAAATCAACTGAAAGACAATAAGTGACTGGCGCCTTACATACAAATCGTCCTGATTATGGTCACACAGAAACAGCATTTTGACGCGTTAATATTTTGTTGGGTAGAACTCTTGAGCGCTTATGGTCATCAACAAATTCGCGTTTCAATACATAAAAAAATAACACAACCTCCACAAACAATCCGTGAACACACGCTTGTGGCAACTATGTGTCACCTCCGAAGGTATAAGCCGTACGTCTATGTAGAAAACGTTCTCAGCAAATATTTACACCTCTACAGAAAAGCCAAAGACATCACATTCAGTCCCTTCCGACGGTAAGACCCAGGCAGAGGATGCAACACAAGCGACCCACACTGCGCGTGTGGCACGGCGCAGGGGAGGAGGAAAGGCCACCCTCTTGATCTATCAGAAGCAGCTCCTCATTCATTCCTCACAGGACAGTGCTAAGACTGCGTCATACGCCGGACACCAGGCTCTATACAGTTTTCGTTGGGATATATATATATATATGTATGTATATATATAGCCATATAAACAGATACATATTGTACATTTAGACACATTATGTACAGATTTTTTTTATACATACAGCGCATCGTGGAGGCGAAGTGGTGATGGTGAGTGTGATCTCGCTTGATGTTTTATTTTTTGAGGAGTGCAGATAATCATCAGCCACAAACATCACAGGCTTTGTAGGAAACAAAGTTCTAAATTTGTTAGAAAAAAAAAAAATGACAAGATATTATGATACATACACAACTAAAAAAAATTGACAAGATATTATGATACATACACAACTAATTTATTCAAAAAAGGAACTTAACAAAGTACAGAAATATATCACATGTCTTAATGAACCCAAAGATCTGATTGGACAGTTGACAGCGGTCAAAACCTGACCGGTTTTCTTTTAGGAAAGCGTTTACTCACGCGGTGGATGATTTTAAGAGTCTGCTGCAGTTTTAAAAATCACAGCATCACGTTATCCTTAAAGATCTCTTCAGGATACACCGTCCTGGGGAGAATGACGCACTAACAAGTTTTTCGTTCGTCTCTGAACCACAGTTTTTGGGTCCTCTTCCACTGGACTGGGGTCCGATGGGAGTCATGTTGCTGCTTTACTTGAGAGAGAGAGAGAGACACACACACACACACGTATAAAGCACAGGCTTTATGTACATACTGTACATCTACCACGCGCACACTCGATGCAAAAATGCTTAGGTTGTGAAATAGTCTTTTTTATTTACCGTTCAACTACGTAGCGATGTGTGCATGACGTGGTGTTCAGATGACGTGTGTGGCATCCGAGCCCTCCCTTTCTTTCAACATGCGTCTCATCCCAACGGGTTCGAACGAAGTACAAGCGTTTTAATTACGGTTATCTACACAGCACTCTCGCTCGGCCTCCGGACCAAGGGCGTCCGCAAACTCATTCTAATGTCTCTAAATCCTGGCGGGGATATGTTGATGCTGGTGGTGCTGATGCTGGTGGTGAAGGAGTCCCTCCGGTGTGGCAGCGTAGCGTACAGGTTGGGGATGGTGGTTGTAGTCGTGGTAGTGCCTCCGCGTCTGTAGTCTAACATGGCGTAGAGGTTGGGGATGCTGGCGTGGTGATGGAAGTGCGAGGCTCCTCTCCTGTAGTCTAAGGAAGGGCTTATGTCGCCGGGGTCGTTGGCGGAGGCGGCGACGGCCTGCGCTGCCGGAGGGTTGGTCGAGAGGCTCCTCCTGTGGTCTCTGGCGGCGTAGATGCGCGGGTCGGCGCCGCTGACGCTGTAGCCCGGCCTCTCTGCGTCGAGCGGCAGCGCCAGCTCCACGTAGTTCATCTCGGCGGCCGTCCTGGGCTGGTTATGCTGCAGGGGAAAGCACAGAGGGAGGGATTTAGGGACGATTAGTTTATATCACGAGTTGTGGCTTGGACTACTCCTTTCTGGGGGACTTCCTGTGGTCATCGTCAGCACAACACCACATGATAATCATGACACTAATCATAGCATAACAAAACCTCGTTAGTTGAGAGCACATCCTTCTCCTGTTCCTCTCGTAAATCATCTTCCAATTAACGTTCTTATCCTCGCAAAACGATCTTTGGTCTAAACCCAAGTATTAAACTGACGCAATGGACTGTACGATTATCTTCCATCATACTCAAGAGGATAAAAGATGATAAATATTCGCCATAAGTAAATCTTCGTCCGTTAGATATAGATGAAATAATCTACAAAATAAGAATAACCTTCTTTTATATATTTCACTGTTTATAAGTATGATTTACTTTGGTGAGTTCTGGGATCTGCTGAATAAGGTGAGGTTGATGAGGAAGACATCACAGTCAATAAGTAGAAAACCTGGTGCCAACACAAGTATCCATGTGTTCATTACGTTCCCAATTTCACCGCAGCGAATCATTCGTGTTCGAAATTCTGTCGCGTCATACCGTCAGAGCGCGACTGGCAAGGGAAACCTCACGGTTCTTGAAAACGATCGAGGCTGAAAATGCAGTTAAGTATAGATGTCATGATAATTGATAATACAGCTGGAAAAAACTATCACAACCATTTCCAAAACTCACACAAGTGAGGACTGTTGATAAGTACACTCTCTGGTTGTCATAAAAAATTGTCATCTAATTCGAAAATTTCGTTTAAGGCATCAAATTATAGCTACATGACTTGATACGATGTTTTATCCCTCGTAAAAGCGTCTGTGCAGTAATTAATTTCTATACATGCACATGAGGGCTAAGTACAGTGAGCTTACGTACCATCAAAATAAAGTAAGTACCAGATAAGTTTTAAATCTTATGAGGAAGGCCTGAATACGTGTGAGGACTTATCTGATGCCCCTGTGGACCACTCTTTGCTGTTTTTTTTCGAATTTAGATCATAAATAAACAGCGTTCCATAATTCTGATTTTCGTTTGTTGGTGGCAAAATCATAGTCACTTATGATACCACGGGAATATTAAGCTGAGCTCACAAGCAACATGGAAAGCATGTTAAACAAGTGATCACATTCTTCATTGTATATTTCAGCACCATACCATAGCGTTAACTGATGAATCAGAAAATATCTGTGAGTATCGAGTGAACGTAAACAACTTCATATATATACCAGTTTTCTTTGTCTGCACGATGGAACACAAAGATGTAAGACATGAAAAGTCAGAATGCATAACCTGCCTTATCTTTCCATACAGCTTGATTCTCTCGTGCAGGCTTATACGTAAAATTTGGGGTCTTATTACAGGAAGACAGTTTGCGTAACGCAAAACAGGAACATAAACAAAAGTCTTCCGTCCAATGACTCTCCTCTTATCACCACCACTCTTCACCCATGCCTTTCTATCCTTCTTGATACTGGTTCCCTCTCTCTGTTCTCCAAGTATTATTTCGGCCACTGTGGACGATCTGCGCGAGTCTGTGGACGATCTGCGCGAGTCCCAGCACCCATGCACTGGACCTGCGGAACACCGTCTGGCTGCTGCTTCCCATGGTTTCTGTGGGAGGACTGACCAGACGAGGAGTCACCATCATCACACGTCCTTCCTTTCGCAGTACAATGAAGTGGTTGAATATTCTTCAGTCTTCTCTCTCTACCTCACCAACTCCAGAGGGTCATCAGTCTGTTGCACCTTACGGGCCAAATGGGTCTTCGCGCTGTGAAGATTGTTATGGTCCTCTCACTCCCCTCATTCTACTCCCTTACTCTATCATCATTCTGGCTCTGATGTGATCACTCTTCTGATGACCTGTTCTTGTCCACTCTAATACCACCTTAAACATCACAACACAAATGTTCATCCTTTTTTTTTAAGTATTTTGCGTCATCCTCTCGTGTTCCCAATTCTCTCAATGACGCCAGTCGTAGGGACCCTACCTAAACAGTCCTCATACATGCACCATGACACTGTGTTTCAATGAAACCCGTATTTCAGCTGATGAATGAACCCAGAGGTGGTTAGTCTTCATGATTATCATTACAAGAATCTATGAGAAAACGGATTTGAGAATCCCTTTTATAAGATCCAATAGCAATGACTACTACGCTCAGAAATGCTTGATACAATATAATGCTTTTTTTTGATATAACTCGAATCATCTACTGTATCTGCAGAATACTTATTTCTAGGGTAAAGCTAAGAATCTAAACTGAATACAAGTGCAGTTCACAACAAGGCATGCAAGGAGTTCTGGGCCAACTAACTCATCAAAAAAAAAAGGCATGAAACTTCAACAGTGCGATGGAAAACTATAACAAACCGAAGAGACTGATCATGCAAGATAGGATAGAATGCCATGCTCAGGTTCTATGATTCTCATGGTGCCGATGTGTGAGTAAAGAGACCCGAGATCATGACTTTTATGTTCCAGTACTGTGAGATTAACAGGCATCACATCGACGTACATTTTCCATGTCATATATGAGGAAAATGTAATTTCCCATGACCATCATGTTCCTGCCGTGGATAGGTAGGTGATCATGTTCTATAAGAAGGTGTGCGAGGCCATGGACTACTAAATACTGAAGCATAGCAAGGTGAATGCGAGTGAACAGAGAGCTTAAGATGTCTATAATTTGTATTCAAACCTTTATGATGCTAATGATTTACATCTACGGACAGAGGAATGGGTTTAGCAACATACCCAAACTCTTGTAGTGAGGTTACGTTGTATCAACGTACGCAGAGAATTATTCTTTTTTTTTTTTTTTTACGTTTCAGCATCAGGCATTCGCTATCAACATCACATTTCAACTCTGTTTCTCTAAACCAATAGAGTACGAGTCTTAAGCTCACAATGACACAAGCAATAAGCGGATCATAAGACCCATGGCCTCGCATTTCTACAGAGTATGGAAGACACGGACAAGCGTTCGAACACCTCGCGTCCTGTCCTTCAAAGAATCAGATCTCGGTTGCCCAAGTTTCGCGTATGTCTGTGTCTTCCCTACATATTCTCTCATGCCACAATTGTTTGCTCTTACCAGACTAACCTTGTGAATAAAAAGGAGGTTGAGCGGACGCCTGAAGTGAAATAATTAGCATCATCAGACGTGAACACCGAATTTTAGGCGCCAGACCAACTCTTGTGGATATAGGACCAATTAACGTTTAATATCTAGCAATTTGTGGGTTGTCTACGGAGGAAACCTTCATTTGTAATAGCTTCCGCAGGGCCATAATGAGGTATCATCATTTTAAAGATAATTATCTAATTTAAGGCCTTTAATTAAAACTTTTTTTTTTCGTATTCTAGAGAGAAGTTGAACAAGAACGGGATGAGTGCGAAAGGCAAGAATGGGTCTGGCGGTCAAGGTCTTGGTGAGGTGAGTTGCCACTTCCAAAGAAAAAAAAAGTGAGTGAAAGAAAACGGATCACCAGCATTACGGTACGAGAACCCTTAAGCACGACTGTATGACCCTTGAGCAGGACAGTACGACCCTTTGGGTCTGATGACCTAGCATCTGACCTGCCCTTACTAGGGCACGACCTTTGGGTACGACGAGATGGCATTTGACTTGACCTTTAGGGGTAAGGTTAAAGACCATGCCATCGTAACCCGAAAATCGTTCCGTCGTGCTCAAAGGGTCGTACCGTCGTACTCAAGGTTCGTACCGTCCAGCCACTTATCAAAATCAACAATAGTCTATCTTTCATACTAGTAAACTTTGCTTTTAGTCTCGTAACAATCAATGTAAATCTTGGGATGTCCCGACTGGTAATAGGTATCTCTTTTTTTAAAAGCTTTATTACAGACTCGGCACAAATTTATAACAAGGATGCCCCATAAAAGTTAACTGCTTATCGGGGATATTGCTTCTCAGACTCGAGATTCCATTAGCTTAATGACATAAATATATTTCTGTATCTCTATATTTTCCTTTCACTCACTTCTTGGTAAATAATTACATATAAACATCATGCTATGTGCTGTGCTAACTTCTATGTGTGCATAACACCAAGATGATTTTTAAGTCGAATGTAGTACTCAGGAAATGTTCAGTGGCTGATTCAAGTGGTTAAGTTAAGTCTGTGTAGAATATTTTCTCTTTCTTATCAAGAAGAAATGTGAAGCTTCGTTGATTTCTTTTATGTATTCTCTCTTGTATAACTTTAGTCTTAACATATTATACTAAAAGGATAGATATAAACTTTTATTCAGACGTATCCAAAAGTATGAACTTCACGTCCAAGCTATAGCGATACTGTTAGCTATGTACATA
This sequence comes from Panulirus laevicauda, assembly GCA_032273605.1. NCBI lineage: Eukaryota > Metazoa > Arthropoda > Malacostraca > Decapoda > Palinuridae > Panulirus > Panulirus laevicauda. The sequence goes on along the minus strand of JAUTXX010508159.1, from coordinate 3,799 downwards.
AAGGACTCGAGAAAAGAATGTTCAGCCTTAAAGAAATACATATCCGCTAGTCCAATAGCATGTATATCATGTATCCCTTAAGATATAAAGTCATAAAATATAGGGAGAGAAAACGGAGTAAATGCTTTATGTACATATCAAAATGTAACTGATATTACTACCATAAAATATGGGGAGAGAAAACGGAGTAAATGCTTTACGTACACATCAAAATGTAACTGATATTACTACTTTTTCTTTCGTCCAGAGGTACTTCTTTCGTCCATAGTATGTCTAAGTTAGGGTGGTAGAGTACTTTATAAAAGATGATATTTTCGGTTAACAAAGCACTGCCAACAGAAGCTTTTTTTTTTTGTCTTTCTTTAGCTTAGAATTGACAACATATATGTGAAACAAGAGCTGTGCAGGGATGGGATGGGAGGTGCTCTAAAGGAGGGAACAAATGGCAGGTGCTCAGGGTATTTAACACTTAGCAGGGCGTCTGGCAGTGGGCAGTGAGGGTGTCAAGTGGGGAGCCGGGACGTCTAAAAACAAGTGCTGAGTTAAGGCTGGGGCGGCGAGTCTATAAAACAACAGTGGCGCTGTGCTGACCTGCAGGGGCATAGCCCGGTCCGTGGGCATAACATCGAAGGCTCCTCCGAAGTGCGACTGGCCAGCACCTCGGTGCTCTATCGTCTCGTATGATGGGTAGGGCATCATGTCTGTCGGGGAGAGAGAACATGAGGTGTCGGGACCTGAAGAATGAGAGGATGAAGTAATTAACCGCCAACTGTCTGCTCTAATGGGAAATAGTGGACAACTACCCAATATCCTGGTACTAGGTCATTGATGGGAAAAAATATGGAGTGGGTAGTTACCTCATTTGCTATGAGAAATTGGGCTGATTGATCATCAGGTATAGAGGGAAGTCCTCGTATCTACTGCAGGGAGAAGAATCAACGGTTCACTACCAAGCAAACAGTCGTAAACAGAAAAACAAACAAACAATCATTACCTAGCACTACATTGTCGTAAGTACAAGGAACATTAGCTGCTTTAGTGGGTATCAAATCTCACTGTCAAGTGCCACTTGAATGATGTGTTATGAAACACGTAAACTGAAATTCGATCTGTATTACGTAATAGAAAAGAGGTGCGCTTGGAGACGACTTCGCCCACGGCTACTTCAGGAAGAGTTGAGTTTAATGTTGAAGGTATTTACTCCTGCATGTGTCATCAGATCTCAACTCACCAGCCTTATGTGGTATTAGATCCGGGTCGTTGTCTTCGCCGTCTCCTGTGCTGGATCCTTCCTTCACCCTGGCCCTCAGCACCCCGACGTTCAAGGACTTGTTCTCCATGTCACCCTTGAACTCGTCGCTGGGTCCGCCGTCCTCCTGGCTCGCTTGCGGTCTTCGGAACTTGAAGACGAGTATGATGGCGATGACGACCAGAAAGATAACGAGGACCACGCCGATGACGATGCCCAGGAAGGGTGTGAATTCCAACAGCGCCGGAGGACCTGCGAAGTGGATTGATGTCAAAGAAAATGGAAATTTCGAAAGACAAACTGAAGTAATGTTTTTACTTTCATCTAGACCGTTTTCCTTCCCTTGCCTGCTCAAAGTACTCAAAAAAAACTTATCTGATATACTATAATGTGGGCCACGTACACAAATATCCTCGTACAACTTTTATTAGGCCAAATAGTTGAAAAATAGAATGCAATGACTTTTGACTCCTACGCAGTGGAAGAAATCTAAAATTGCAAATATATCCTGTGTCTGCTGAGAAGTGTCTTTATGCAACGACAGACGGACTGACAGAACTCCTAAAAGATTCATCCCTAAGTACCAGCAGACAAAGAACAAATTATATCTTTGAGGGTTGGTTCAAATGGAGTGTCGAAATTTAAAAGTTCCAAGCCAATGTCATTGCCCAGATGGATGGAGTGAGTGACTTACTTGCTCTTCCAGACTCGATTAATGACAGGCTGTTGATGCAGAATAGTCGAGCCAGAATAAAATAAAAAAAAACCTTCATTGGTCTTAGTAGCTCTCTGCATTTAGACTATACTGTGAGATTTTTGTGTAATCATGTGCTACGTATACATAATTCTTCCGACCTTTCCGTGTGCAGGTCTTGATAGATTTCACACACAAAACTTTCACATGTTATCGATCCTTACCCGTCCCTTCCTTGGACACTTAAGCCTAACCCAGCGGCCTCTCTCACTTGTGTTTTATCTCATTCACATGAATCTCGAAACGTTCGTAAATCAGTGGCTTCCAAATCTTTCCTCTTCACAATAACTTCAGCCTCAAAAAGTTGTATGTATGTTGCTGGTGGAAATCCGTGTCATACGTCTACCATAAAATGTATAAAATGTATAAGAAAATAAATTGCTTAAGGGTTGCCAGACTCTACCTTTCACATCACACCAGGAGCTCAGAAAATATCAAGTTGAACGGCTGGTTGTTATTACCTGTGCGTTTCTCGGCCACCTTCAGCGTGAAAGTTTCAAGTTTGGCGACGTCGCTCCTGCCCTTGGAGTTGGCGGCGTAGGTGACCATAAGGAAGGCAAGGCCCGGCCGGAGCCCATTCAGCAGGAACAGCGGCTCCCCCGACGATATGTTGCGATGCAGGGCACCCGTCGTGGAGTCGTACACCTGATACGTTAGAAACCAGTATTGTAAGATGGTCGGGGGCGCTGACACAAGGGTATAACAGGGGGATGGAACACTGTATGATGACAAAGAAGGTATCTGAGCAATATACTCGGATGGTAAGGGATAATGGCACATTATAAACAGTCTTTATATAATTCTAACACAGAGGAGGGAGGCGTTCCGAAGCTTTGGATGGGCAGATCATTAAAACAAGTCATTATAGCATGATGGTGCATCAAATGAGGTCCTAATAGGGTAATAAAACACCCCATATATATATAACCTGACGACAGGCAGAACATTGAACATTTAGTGAGTTTAACGTTTCAGAACATTATACTGCTAATGTAAAGAAGCAGAGCCTTACGCAGAGAAGCAGAGAATAACAGAGAATCATACGAAGTTTTCAGAAAGGTGGAGCTCTGGTCGTGGGGTATCAGTCAATTTAGGGAGTTAGAGTACTATACAAAGTTTGGTAGAGTGGCTGAGTATGATGGGCATCATCATGGGATGATTTCTTTTTCCCCTTCCATGAAGAGATTTGGCCAATCCTTCTCAATAAGTTCCCTGATGAAAGGTTTCTCCTCACCGTGTCTAAGCAGCTCCACCACTCCCCTTCGTCCTCCTCTTGCCGATAACACACGATGTGTTTCTTCCCGATAAACCTACATTATTGTATTCCTACCATTCTGAACAAGTCCTCATGAGCACACATGGTACGTTCGTTCCTTATCATCCATAACAAGTCCCCCCCTAACCACTCATCATGGTAAGTTCCTTCCCTGCCCACATTTAAGTTCCCTCCCTACCAGCCATTAACAAGTTCTCCCTAACCCTTCCTTCCCCACGTCAAATGCCCTCCTCACTATCCATAACCAATTCTCCCTGACCATCAGTTCCTATCCTTCCCATGACCCTCCTTAACTGTTTTCTCCTTGAAAGCCTTAACAAGTTTCTTACCCGATAAACGTAATAACTTCCCCTCCAACCGACCAAAGCAATCACCAGGAATTTCCACACATCACATTAATAACATACTAATGAACTTCATACATATTTGGAAGTCTGACATACCTTATTTTTCTCACCTTTCACATACTGGAATATAAGAACATATATTCGTTGTAGATTAGTCCTGAAGCATAGGAATT
>JAUTXX010508148.1:0-12097 GCA_032273605.1 Panulirus laevicauda | reverse complement strand
CCCTCCACCTCTGACACATATATCCTCTTTGTCGATCTTTCCTCACTCATTCTCTCCATGTGACCAAACCATTTCAACACACCCTCTTTTGCTCTCTCAGCCACACTCTTTTTATTACCACACATCTCTCTTACCCTTTCATTACTTGCTCGATCAAAACACCTCACACCACATAGTGTCCTCAAACATTTCATTTCCAACACATCCACCCTCCTCCACTCACCCCTATCTATAGCCCATGCCTCACAACCATATAACATTGTTGGAACTACTATTCCTTCAAACATAGCAATTTTCACTCTCCGAGATAATGTTCTCGCCTTCCACATGAAAACAGACAAAACAAGGTCACATTCATTCACTTAGTTATTCCCAATGTACCTTTGGTGATGCAAATTAAGATGTTAGTTTTACTTGACAGTTGAAACACTAGAGTGCGAAGTAAAAATTTATAGAGCATCTGAGTTTGTCTGGAAGTCAATTTTTACTTTAACACATCAAATATCAGTTAGAGATGCATACTTGTATGAAATGATATTATACACACTTGATCTATGCCATTAAAAGGAAAGAGAATTAGAGATAAAAATACACAGATATAAATCTATATATATTTCATATAAGCATTGTCAACTTTACATAGTGATGTTTCCATAATTCAATACACTGACCCAAAACAACAACATCATAAGACGCAGAATCTCTTCCTCCTTCATTTTCAGCGCTGCAAATGTATGTGCCAGAGTCAGCGACAGTTGCCCCTGACACTAGAAGACGGCGGCCATCCTCTCCAAGATTTAGGCGCCCATCAAGGCTCATCCCTAAAAAGCCTTCTAGTGGAGCACCATCCTATCAAAAATACATATATGCACATTTACATATACTTAACAAGACTATCAAAGCTAGTATAAGTAAAGTAAGAAATACTAGAAAACCACTGTAAGTAGTCCACCTCACTTGCCATCTCTTCTGCAACTTCTAGTGGGTATGCTTGTAACCAAACAAAAATGTATGCTAATATGTGGATAGCACTCTCAAAAAGTGCAACTGCCTGATATTTCAAGGGCCCAAATTCTAGTGCATAATAAATATCTGAGGGCAATTTCAACAGGGACATATCATATCAACAGTGCAAAGAACAACACTATAAACTGGTATCCAAACAACGCTTATGATAGAATTAGTAAAAGATGTAACCTGGGTTACCTTAGTCCACGTGATGTAGGGCAGAGGTGAACCAATGGCAGGGCAGTACAGTGAAAAAGGCATATCCACCAATACTTCTTGCTGGACTAGCTTGTCAGAGATACCAGTAGCCTCAGAAGGACCAGCGATCTTAGCAGGCACTGTTGAAAAATAATACTTATGGGTTCAATACCTAACAAATTATAAATCTGACAAAACAAATCCATCATATTCAATTCTAAAGAATGTCAATCATGTTGAGAAACCTACTACACTTGTCAAAATCCAAATAATTACTCTCATCTTTATCCACCATAACATGTATATTTACAAAAGACTAGTTTCTGCAGAATCTTAAGACAACATAGGCAATCTATAATGAGTACACGTGTAAAGAAACAAAGTATAAATACTCTGTTACTTTAATAAAGTAACTTTTTCAAGGATCAATCCTTTAAATAGTCCTTTCATCTTTAGGTACCTTATGTAATTTTTTAAAGGAAATATCATGTATTACTCAACTACATTTCACCAAAACCATTCAAGACATTCCTTGAAAACTCTAGAAGCTCAAATTGAATCTACCATGTGGCAACATGGGCCTTCAAATATATCAATTACATGCACTCACTCGTCACTGGAGTAGCCACTATCCTTGTTTCCTGCATTTTCCAACAACACCACCAGCCACACAATCAGTTAATGCAGTCTTTCATTCAAGCAAGACAATTGACAGTACTTCTGGTGGTGAAAGCAGTCCTTGGCCTTACTAGGATACATTATTCAAATTTAAGAACATTATGAGTAATACTGTTTACCTATGATACATGCTGTGTCCTGCAAAAATGTTAGAGAAACATGTAGGGTTGAGTAATTTTAGCTAACTTGCACTCTAAATGAATATCTCTAAAATTTGCTTTCATTCACTCCATCTTTAACTGTGCAAGACAGAAGCCACAGTAGGCAGAAAAAGGCTGAATATGTGAATGAAGCAGAATATAAAACACATTCCATCTATATTACAATTTTTTCCAGGCTTTGTCCACCATGGCATCCTATTTAATCTTTATAACCCTTTCAAAACTAACCTATCATAATAGAATAAATAATGAATTATCCAAATCATGCCCTGTCAGTCTTTACATTCTCTACCTAGTACTCTAACACTGCAAAACAAAAACAGTTATACTCCAGAGTTAATTCAAAGGTGCCCCTCATCCAGGATCTTACCAAAATTTCATTTGGATTCTTAAGGAATTTAAGTATCCAATAAAATTCAAGCACTGCACAGTCTTAAATTCTTCTGAATAAATTTCATCAAACATTTCAGCATCAGTTACAAGAAATCTATAGTTATTAGTACAAATCTGACAAAGTTATGTTAATTTTCTTGGTCCCACTGATCAAGCTAAACTTTAAATTTAAAATTCAAAGAAGTTTGCTAATTACAACAAAAGAGTAACCAGCATTATCAACAGCACCTATCATGATTCTTTTATGAACTGATTTAACTTTCCACTTCCAATAGAATTTCCTTGACTTATATGTTTACTTGATTAGAATATAAAAAAAAAAATCATACTTAAATTTCCTCAAAACTTAAGTTTCAGGTTACAAATGAAACTTGTGAACAGCCCTGTGTATACTACACAAAAATACCCTTAAAACAACTTTCTATCAACATGCAAACATGAACCTGCATCCTTGAACTGTGATGTTAAGTTTCCTTCCTTACCAATCACCTGCACATCAAACTGCTTTTCAACAGTTCCAGCACGATTTGTAGCAAGACAGGCATAGTCCCCTGAATCTCCATCCTGGATATTTGTGAGTAACAACTGGTCTGGAGACATCAGATGGAAACGTGGTGAGGGGGTGAGAGTTCGACCATCACGCAACCACGTGATAACAGGTAAGGGGGTGCCATCCATGGTACAGTTCAACACCACGTTCTTTCCAACTACCACCTGCACTTCTTCTACAACATCTTCACCAGCACCATCAACACTTCTCACTGATGGTGGGACTGTTAAGAGACACAAAAAACATTTCTTTAAACTGCATTCTGATGTCATTTTTTAGAAGGAGTGATAACAAACTTTAATGCAGAGTACGGTAAACCCTTAGTCAACTTTATAATCAATTACACTGAATAAAAAGTAAATGTAAAGACTTCTGCCCGATAAAAAAAAATTTAAAAATTTCCAAATTCTTTGTTTCAATGTACCTAACACATATTCATCTATCTATCTATTTATCTATCTATTATCATCATTCCAATCCCAGTTTAATTGGTTAGATCATATACATACAGCCCTTGTACATCACTCACTTCTCCAGTTCATGTTCACAGCGTTGATGTGATACATAGATTCCACACACTTAAAAATATCTCTAATGTTTTCAATTTTCACACTCAGTGGGAATGTGTGAAAGAGAGTAAGGAAGTGAGCTCCAGACCAATGTGAGTAAATATGAAAGTGGATTATGAGAGGTGTCTTATGCACCTGGCCATGAGAAGAACGATTAAGTGAGGTGAGTGTTTCAGGAACTACTGCATGGATGTGTCAGCAGTTTTGATGCAAGAGATCAGGTAATAGTAATGAGAGATTTGAATGCAGGAAAGAGTACTGCAATAGTTCAGGATATAATTTGGGGGCATGGGGTATTCAGTATGGTGAACAGAAATGATGAACAGTTTGTGGAGTTGTGTGCTGAAAAGGAATGATTATTGGGAATGCCTGGTTTAAAAAGTACATACATAGGAACAAGTGAAATAGGAAAAATGGTAAACAGGCAATACTAGACTAACGTCTAAGTGATAAGCATGCAAAAGAGACTCTTGATTGTGTATGTGGTAAGATGGACAGCGGATGGGATATCTGATCATTACCTGCTGGAGGTGAAAGCAAAGATTTGCAGAGATTTTGGAAAAGAGAAAATGATATGAGTAGGAAGAGAGTGCATGAGTAAAAAAGGATAGAGAGTTGAGCAAAAGTTCCAGTATAAATGTGGGTGTGAAGCAAGGCTGAGGGATGTCATCATGGCTTTTTAACATATATATGAATGGAGTGATAAGAGAGGTGAAAGTAAAACTAGGGAAAGGAGATGCATAGATGGAGTGTGTTGGTGAGGTATGGAGGCTAGTGACAAGCCAGTTTGCAAATGATACTGCATTGTGGAGAGGTAGTGCCAGGAACAGACGAACAAAGGCTGCAGCCGACCACATCCATTCTCTAGCTGTCATGTGTAATGCACCAAAACCACAGCTCCCTATCCACAACCAGGCACCACAGAACTTTCCAAGGTTTAACCTAGATGCTTCATGTGCCATGGTTCAGTCCACCCCAGTATACCACATTGTTCCAATTTACTCAATCCCTTGCATGCCTTTCTCCCTCCTGTATGTTCAGGCCCTGATCGCTCAATATCTTTTTCACTCCATCCTTCCATATCCAATTTGGTCTCCCCATTCCCCTTGTTTCCTCCACTTCTGACACATATGTCCTCTTTGTCAATATATATGTGTATATGTATATATTCCCCTCCTGCCATAGAAGTCTATTCTATTCTTATGAGGCTCCTGCAGCACTCAGGATGCTGGCCATGTCCACACGTCAGGACCATAGGTCATAAAGTGTTGTGGTGTTGTGTGTGCATCTATGTGAAGGAAGTGCAAGGCAAGGCTACTAAGTGCTGAGTGTCCTCTTTATGGTGGGAAGCGCAGGTCTTCGGATATGATGAAATGGAGTTTGCAATGTTGTAGTAATGGATAATGTTCAGAGCATAAGCAGAGGAATGTGACATATTTACCTGAGGAGAGTAGTTTCTAATGGGTATACATCAGATGGGTTGAAGTTTAAGGCCGAGTTGAATGGTCAACTGTTCAGTGCTTGTTGTGTTATTTTCTGTTTATATTCAGAGTTTATATTCAGTGTTATATCTGTTTAGGGTGTAGGGATCTGTGAGTAAAGGTTACTGAATTATTACGCAGAGGTATGCATTTTATTTCTAACTGGGGGTCGGTGGTTAGTTATACAGTGGCTTGGGTGGAAGGGGTCAAATGCTATAGCATAGAATTGAGCACCAAGCATGTTGAGGCAGAACTGTATTGGAAGGATCTTTGTTTCACTGGGCAGGACTTGATTGTTTGTGGTTGCCTAAAAGATGTTAGTTGTTCTGAAAGCACTATTTTCAGTGGTCTGCAGCTTTATTACATTTGCTTTTGAGAGGGTGGAAGACCTGGCAGGTATGGCACTGTTAAAGTGGAGAAGATGAATCTTTTGCAGAGGATGTTGAGGAATTCTTTTTCTTGTCTAAATCAGAGCATTTAGTTTGTGAGTTGCTTTTGTGCTGATGCTATTGGTGTGGGGAGTGAATGTCATGTGTATATCATATGTGATGTCTAGAATGGCTGGCATTATTGAATTCCACCTGCTCAAGGTTACACCATGAGTAAAAAAAAAACAAAAAAAAAACACCATTAGTGCAGCTGTATCATTGGGAGCACAATCTTATCAAAGAACTTCTCTTTCCAAATGAGCCCACATTTACCTGCAACTGGGAGTAGTGCATCTTAGGCTGCAGGAGCCTTTAAAACACATCTTGGGTAACACCAGGACTTTCATAGAACTTGGTACTTGGGTAAATATAATCTAATATGCTAAAATGGCCTATTTTCATATCAGTTGAGAAAGAAAGCTGGTATTACAAGTAACAATTTAAACTTTGCAAGGTTCAACAAACCTTCTTACTGTGCTAGTGTAACCCTTTCACTAAAGTATGTGAGAGATAAGTTATGCATACATTATCTTTCACGAAATGCTGGTCCCCTATTCTGTGTTTTGATTCCAAACAAAAACTTTTTAATATAATTCTACACCTATGACTAAAAAGAGAAACATATTTTCTATATCATCTAAAGCATCCTTACATAAATCATTGCCTACATTTTGTAAAAAAAAATTACATAACATATAACAGACTAACTTACTCATAACTGTTAAGTTAAACTCTTTGATAGCAGTACCAACAACATTAGTGGCATTACAGACATACAGGCCTGAGGATGCAGGTGTGACATGATGCAGAGTTAGAGTTTCATTGTTTCCCTCTGTCGAGTATTCCAGTCCAGACCTGCACCAATGGAATAAGACTACATAAATCCTCTTTAATACATACTTTTATGGATTAAAAGCTATGGACTTAGTGAGGAAACTATGTTAACAGCCAGGAGCAGAATCATGAAAAGGTTTTGTTAATATTCAGGTGTTAATATTCAGGTGATCATATGAGAAAAAATAGTAAACAATTTGGTAGTTAAAATGAGCAGACTGTTATGAATGCAAAGCAAATATATAGAAACAAATGTTCAAACAGGCCCTTTCATGTGCACTTTACTTTGCCAAATGTACAAGACAGCATGTACCCAATACTGACTTCCTAAGCAAGCTTTATACCACAGACAACCATTTTTCAAACACTTCAAAATGTAGGATTTGAAAACTGAAAATTCCTAGAAAATCCTGTGTCGTCCGGCAGCCAAAGGTATTCTCTACATGCCTTTCAAACTTGACTTTTTTTCAAAAGCAGTCTCCTAGTCCTCTTACACATCTCTATCATCTCATCTTTCTACCTCCTCCCAAAATGGATTTTTTATTCTCTTATACTTTTTCATCTACTCTTCTCTCAAGATCTTCCTTTGCTTTTCTGTTATTCTTATGCTCCACTTCTCAGCTATCTTATTCATGTATATATACCTATATCTCTGATGCTCATTTCCTCCAGAAACTCCAACAAGGGGGTGGCCATGGCAAAAGAGTCTCCATAACTAGTGAACTTCAGTGCCTTTCTTTAGCCGCATATTCAGAAATTCCAAACTCTTTCTCTTACCTGACTTTATTAAATTTCTATTCTACCAAGTTTTACCTCTTGACAACATATACCTACAGTGACACATACCTTTGTAGCAGCCTTCTCTATTACACTCTTGAACTACCACCACATCCCCTGAACTCACTTTGTAGTTTCACCAAATTCTCTAAATTCTTTTTTAATTTCACCTAAAAGTTGAGTTTCATACTTTCATTGAATACTTTCTCTACTTTACAGGCAAATCTACATATCACTACCATATATGACCAGCCCCCATCAAGCTTTGCCCAGAACACACACCTTGCACACAAGCCACCCTATTCTTTCTATCTATCTGTACCTCTTATGCCCATTCCTTCAGGGAACTCCCATCAAAGGGGTGGCCATGGCAAAAGAATCTCCACTTATTCCTGTCCTTACATGCCTCCCTCATAAACACAATTCTATGCATTCTTACACCATTTCTCTTCCATTTAGTCCTCTTCAACTCTATTCCCCCTTCTCACAGGTGGTCCTCCTCTCACACCAACTCCTTTAAGAGTCCTATCATACACTCTCTTTGTAAACTTATTGACTTGCATTGTTTCCACAAGTCCAAACAATCTCAAAGTGCTGTTTTACTCGTTCTCCCACTCCACAACACATAACTTTTGCATTCCCTGCCATATCACATCTCTCATACAACACCTCATTTTTTCTTCATTCCATCCAATCATACCACATGTTCCTCTCAAATAGCTCATTTCTCACTGGAAAAATATCAATTATAATCTTATCCACCCCTTTCTCTTTGTGCCCGTACCACTGTATTTATGCACATCCTTATGTTACAACAATATATTTGCAACACCCATAAACAGTGAGCCATAGAATCCATATTTTCTTCCGGTTATAATTTCCACCAGGTATACTTTATCTGCTTATTTCTCCCACTCTGTATTGCACTCATCCACTTGGGTCATCATTACGCAGTTTCTTTGCATGAATTCACAGTTTCAACCAGTCTTTCTAGTTCTCTCTCTAAAAACTTTCTCTATCATTATATGATGCATTTGCAACCTATACACTCATTCCATATCAATCACATTTGAATTTTCAAATAATAATCCTAAAATAACACAGCTACAGTCAAACATCTTTTCAATCCACACATCCTTCAAAAGAATTTCTTAGGCCTTTCCATATGTAACTAGCCTATCTCATGCCCTTCACTCCATTACATTCCAGTCTCACACAAACCTAACATTTAATATACTCTTTCCACAAGCAAATATGTTTTCCAGTATCTTATATTCATCACTATTCTCTCATCTATATGAACCTAAATCTTTTATCAAAAGCAGCTGTAGCATGCTGCTTTCACTCATGGAAACATTGCATGCATCTTTTATGGTGACTGAATTGCAAAACTAGAGTTCACTCCCAAACCTAAGTGACATCTAATGTGGTTTATTCATATCATTTGGAGTTATATCAAATAAGATATTATCCACTAACAAGTTGGAAAGAGGTAGTTGGTCTCTCGTCCAGAAGATGGTCGGCAGCGGGAATCCTGTTATGTGGCAACTCAGCTGACTGTCACTGCCATGAACTGCCTCCACATTATGCCGGCTGACTCCTTCACCATCCTCCAGTGTTGGAGCCACTGATTACATAAAATACGTACTTCATCAGCATACATGAGCAATCACTGCCTCTTATTTTGGAAATATCGATGTACAATTACCTGGTAAAAATGTCTTACTTCTCATACTCATTCCATATAATTCATCATAAAAAAGATAACTTGCATAAAAGAGGAAATGACCCAAAAAAGATCAATAATAAGTGAAGCCATGCAACAAATACTGAAGCTTTCAGAGCAGAATGTTCAATACAAAATCTTACTTACATCTTTGCAGATTCAATCATACTTTCTCTTAATCTCAAAGGCTCTAATCAAATACAGAAGTCCTCACTAAGGCCATGCCTTGACAGAAACATAAAAAAAATAAAAGAAATAGAGAAAAAAAGAAAGTATTCTGAGGATTCATGAGGAGGATAACTTTGCCTCTTCAAAAGATGAAGGTTACAAATAATGGGAAGAACATGGGAAGGTAATGAATTCCAAAACTCAGTTATGTATAGAAAGAATCAGACATCACAAACTCCACCTATGCAAGACACACTTGACATTTATTCCCCATATCACGAACATCAACAAAAAAGGCCATAAACACACTTAATGACCTAAGAACACTTACCAGTATGAGAGTTGGCCAAAAAAAGAATCCCACAGTATCCTCTATAAACATTTCATCCACTCCACCCTAAATTATGTCTCACAACCCTCTTTATCCTTGTATCAAACATAAATATTGCAAAGATGAAAACCACACAAAGTAGGTCACTCAGAGTAATTACCAGCTGCCCAACAACATACATTCAACACCTGCACATTAAAAGAGAATACTTTCAGTCCACTATTACCTCAGCATGCTTGGCATTCACTTCCTCACAACCAAGCCATTTCATTACTGGCCACAAGCCCAAAAAATGAAATAAGATAAAAAAAGCTTACACCTGCTTCCCACTACACCAACATAGTCATTCCTAACGGATGTCTCCTTCCTAACAATGATATCACCGACAAAACATATACACACAATAATGATCCAAGAAGGATTAAACAACCACCTTCCCAAAACAATCTTGAATTTCATCTCATCAGTCATATACAGTTTCCATTTGAAACTACACTCCCCTGGCATGCATATGATTGGCTTTTCCATCAGCAATCTGGGCACCATCCATCTTTCTAAAACTGGATATACCATCTAAACATACTGCATATCATGTCAAGCCCAAGATTTAGCTTTCACACTCCTCATCCATCCAGTGCCCACTCTACAAAGGCATATACACATGATCTTACTTGACCTGTGATGAAAACTATTGGGCATGGCTGGTTTCCTGAGAAAATCCTGAGACAAGAACATAATGTAAAGTTAGGTTTGATCACATATTTGGTCTTCCTTAGCCTCTATTACATCCTTATTCCTGTAAATGGTTCTTTCTGCTTCTACTTTCATCATTTTTCTTGATGCATCCACAGAAAGATCTTTACACCTCTCCAACATATCAATCATTCCTCCCAACTTATTTTTCCAATAGTTCATATTCCTTCCAATACTCAATCTTCCTCCTTACACATCAATGTTTAAAATCTATGATATGCACTATCTCTTTCTGTTTATACCTTAAATATATCAAAGTAGTAACTATGAAGTGTATGCTAGTGGGAAAATGTATGGTCCACTGTAGAAATCTACTCTTATTGCATCATAAAGCATTCTCAAATACTCTGTAACTGACTTAGGACTGAAACTGTGAAGTTTCTGTGTGCAGTGCCAGCTGAATTCATAGCTGTACAAGTGTAGAGTCCTGCATCTCCAAGTCTAACATGTGGTATGTTAACCCTCTGACCACTAGGCATCACATGGACAGACAGTGGTTCACCATTATGCTGCCAAAATACCTGAAACAGGAAAACATAAGAATTATACAAAATTATCTAACTTGATGAGTATGCAAAAATGCATAACAAAAAGGAATCTTTTCTCACATTAAAGAAAATCTCTATAATATAGATACATTCTTGGTTAATTTTAATATCATTACATTTATCTTCACACACAGTCCCAGCATCAATCAAAATGTGGATATCTAAATTTACCTGAGGCTCTGGATCTCCAATGACATCACAGTCCAAATCTAGTTCTTTCCCCAGTTCAAGTACGACATCAGGAGAGTGAAAGTATTGCATAAACTGTGGTGCCACCATCACTTCCAAAGGGAAAAACAGTTCTGTCTCCCCAGCATCATTTTTGGCCACACACTGATATATACCTGTAAAAAGGCCACATTTTTTTTAAATGTCCACCAACAATATACCTGATGAAGATTTTACATCATCTTCCATGATTTCCTAAACAAACTTATGTGAATATCATGACTGGTTACAACAAGTAACAAATACTTGTTATAGCTTGTGACCACCCATGCATGGCAAATGACCAAACAAGGCCATGTTCTCTTATACAAAACACAGATATGTACAAAATATTAAGATTTATGAAAAAGCACTTCATTTGTTGCCTTTTTTTTTCTCTTTAGGCCATGGTATCAAAAAATGCTGAGGAAAGAGCAAAGCTCTAAAGCTTGTGGTGATATGAAAGATGAGCCATCAGGTTCAGTAAGGTTTGCTGAAATAAGAGGTAAAAGTCACTCTATTCCAACGAAATTTAAGTCTGCAACAGTATAATAGATAGCACACAGCAACCACATGAGACTGATCATTTAAGAATATTTAGGGAAATGGAATACTTAATTAGATAATTAGCTTTGCAAAAAGTTTAGAATTTAGCATGGGCTATATGAATGCAAGCCTGCAAAGTTGTTTTAAATTTCTAACTGAGCATCTGAATCTAATCTACAGCAGTGTTTCTCAACTGGTGGGATGCAAAGTTTCAAAAACAATTATGACACTACTGAAATTAGACTGACATTGCAAGAATATTATTCAAGAGCCTACTTTAGATACTTTCTGGCTTGAAGTGCAAACAACACATGACCAACATAGCAACATAGCATTAAAGCTATTACAAATTACACTTTTATTCTATACATCTTTGAAAGCAATCCTTCCCTACTACGGCAAGTTTAGGAATGACGAAGAGAAACTGCCTTTAACTCAAAACAGCTTTTCAAGTTGTCATCTCAAACATTACCCCAAGAACTTAAGTGCTTAACAATAAAAAGAAAATCAGGCTACTCACAGATTAATCAATGAGTCATTTTATCTAATCAGCTTTTAATACTCCAGAAGGTTGGTGATTAAGTTTGGAAAAGTGTATGAAAGGAGAAAGTTGAGAGTAAAGGTGAATAAGAGCAAGGTTATTAGATTCAGTGGGGTTGAGGGACAAGTTAATTGGGAGGTAAGTTTGAATGGAGAAAAATTGGAGGAAGTGAAGTGTTTTAGATATCTGGGAGTGGATTT
>JAUTXX010508127.1:0-12099 GCA_032273605.1 Panulirus laevicauda | reverse complement strand
ATGTTCAAAATTGCTTGCCTTCACCCAATCCCAACGCTACCCAGCCCCACAGGAAACAGCATCGTCTTGATTAGAGCCTCAATCGCTCATGCCGTCATAGCTATAAAAAAAAGAAAAAAAGAGCTATTTTCTGTGTTTGGAGCTATTAAAGCAAACACTCAAATGTATGCACAAACCAGTAAAGGAAAAGTTACGGAAGCAGAACTTATTGTTAAGTTCTTGTATGTGACCAGGACCCTCTTAATAGGTCTGCATGCAAGTTACCATGGTGCACGACAGTCTCCATTATTTGCTGGACGTGACAGCATTATTCATTCATTCTGTGATCCACCACATTTGCTGAAATGTTCTAACATGACAACAACAGAAAGTATGGCATCATAATTGGAGATGAATTAATTATCTGGCGTCACATATTAGAGTATCTTAACGTGATTTTGGGCAAAAAATTCATTAGCACCTAATCTTTCATCTAGGCCCTTGTACAAGAACGAGTTTTCCCATACAAGTGAGTACTTAGCTGTCCAGGTCTTAAGCTGCATTGTTGCTGTTGTTCTCTGTATACTCATAGTTATTTGGGATTACTTCCTCATGAAGCTGTGCACAGCAGATTTTTTTTTGCTATAAGAAAGACCATCGTTTTGACAGTTTTACAGATGTACTTTTAACCGCTACAAGGAAGCATGTTCTGCTATTAAAGGTGGTCCATGTTATATGGGGTTATATGGGTTTTATTGGGGACATGATCAAGTAAGTAAAGACTTGGAGTCTCTGTAATGTTCACATTCACTGTGTGAGAGGTTGGATACCCAGTTCCTATGCTCTAAAAACGTTGTGGAACTTAAACATCAAACCGAGTGTAAATTATCTTCTCACTCAAGATTATCTTGAAAAATTTTTGTCACAGTTCATAAGATATGAAAACTGCTATCATCCAACTCCTACCACTTTCGAAGTAGCATTAAACTATAGCATACAACTCCTTCCAACAACCAACTGGCAGGTGACCCAAGAAATTGCAGTAGATTTGTCACCTGATCATATACCAAAGATTGAATACCATGTTCATGATGAGATCAATTTAGATTGCTTACGAAGCCCAGTAGAGGATAATGCTATAGCTGGTTATGCCCAGCAGAGGAAAATGCTGTGACATACGTAGTTGGCTATGCCCAGCAGAGGAAAATGCTGTGACATGTAGCTGGCTATACATGCCAAAAGTTTTTCAACTGCACTAGGACGTAACTTGTGTACTAACAGGTCGGTATTAAAATAATGTATTGCCAAATGATCATTGTAAAATTTTCTCCCATTTTAATGCTGAAAATATCATCCATAAAAATGTTGGTAAATGATGCATGCCAAAATCACATGTCACTAGCATACTCTACGAATTTGAAAAAAAAAGAAACCAATAATGAGATTATACCTTCATTTCATAATCTTCTCATTAAATTATATAACTTATTTCAAAGCACTATATCGAATCCCTTTCGGTTAGGTGACAACAATAACCAGAAGATTGTGACAATTTTATATGGAAAAAAAATGTCCCGTTTTAATTTGGTAACTGAGAAGAACGTGAAACGCACAAAAATAATCAAAAGGAAAACCAAAAGCACTGGACTGATATGTGGGAGTGTACCATATAAACATAATATTACGTTACAGATAATAACGTATCTTCTGTCATGCTGGATTTTTGAGCATTGGATTCTTTGAGACGTGTGTAAAAGCAGTCAAGTTTTCTTTTATATGGATAGTTTTTATCTGAATTTTGGCTTACGTTATTAAGAAATTCTGCGTTGCCACTTGTTTTTTTGGATGTCCAATGTGTGTTTAGCAGGAATTAACAGTCTCGTATTTGTTTTTGTAGATATGCATTTATGTCTGCTTCTTTACAATGTCCATAAAGAACAAATGCATTTGAGTTTATTTTTCATTCTAAAGAACTCATAACCTCACCACTAAAAACATACAGTTACTAGAATAAATCATGTAAAACTTCCTCCAAATATATTGTTTACGCCTTCTCCCAGGAATTTCACTGTAGTTCGGGTCGCGCGATACGAGATGGCGCTGGAAACGGCGACATCACAAACTATGTTACCTGAGTGGAATTGAGCTTCCTTTCTCTGTTGAGTGGTCAGTTTCGCGAGTAGTTTCCTTACTGTTGTGTGTGTGGTAAAAAGGTTTAACAAATTCGTTACCATGGAGTGAACATCATAAATAGTGACGTGAAAAAAACTATTCAAGAGACTCTTGTGTGGTCTGAGGAAGAATTCTCCCGGCACAATATCACCACCTGACCCTTCTCTTCACAGAACACTGCTAGGCTATGCTCCCTGGCAACAGGTAAGCACATGTATTATTACTCTGTAATACGATACTTGTGCACTCTTTTATATATTGTAGGTTTTCCATGAAACGTTAAGAATCGAACGTATTTTGGGGTGATTCAAAACAATCCTGTCCATAGACCTTGAAGTTGGAATTTAAAAACCGCCACAATATGAAAAGGAAAATTTGGTGCAAGAATTTCGGTTCACAAAGGTCATCCTATTGATTGAAATGTAATTTGGTGACGTATTGTGATGACCAAGTTTACTGACGATGTTGTGGGACGATAGTTTACACAAACTCTAGGCTTTTGAGAACTTACCGTAAGTGTCGAGTATTTTATTTTGTGTTACGCAAGCGACCTGGATAAATAGTGGGCAGGGCTGTGAAATGTGAGGAGAGATATGGGGTTAAACAATATGAAATAGATATATAGAGGTGAGCTTAGCATCTCAAAACCTAACGTAACGCTGAAGTACTTTCATTATTGTATAACAAATCATTAATATTATGGTTATATACATTAAGTCTGTTGAGTGCGGCCACAAAAATAAAAGTGCGTTCAGATTTCTGTGTTCTTCTTTTGAGGGTGTTAATCTGAAATTTCCCACTTCTAATTAATTACTTGTTTATTTACCATTTTGTTATGTAAATCCAACACGGAGTGTTCTTCTACGAATACTAAACTCACGAATAACTGTAGTCTAAATACACGTAAGAACTGAAAATTAAAAAAAAAACAATTGCTTGAACTTTCAGATGAAAACACCCAACACAGTCCAACTGAACGCACTTTATCTTGGCCACAAACAGGTTTAAAAAAAATACATTAAAATTTGTAAGATAATGAAAAGGTACAATAAAATCATTCGTTGGTATGTAAAGTAGGACCTAAAATATGTAGGAGTAGAAAAATAAAGTATAAGTTTCCTGTGACTTAGTCATGCATAAGTTCGCGAGCAAATGCATTATGGCTCCCTCCTCACTGACACTCCCCACCAAACTTTGACAGTCTTAATGGCCCTGGCAGTTATAGCCCGACAGCCCAAACAACCCATCAGCCATCCTTTACAAACGTGAAATTTAAGGATATTGAAATCATCAATTAAGAAAGGAAATCAAATACCCAAATGATTTAGATATAATTGGAGATCAGTTTAAATTTAAACATGAAGGCCATGACCCTAACGTTTGTATATTCATAATGAAAGCCAAGGTTTCATTCATTTGGGCGTCCCTGATAATCACTTATTCATAAAAATAAATAAGAAAAACTATACAGAAGTAGAATATCACTGAAATGAGTTATGGATCATGAGAAAACCACGTACCTTATTATGAGAAACGTTGTATTCCTCTCCACTTTATTATAAATTGTAGAAGTCTTAGCAAATATTGAGATTCAGACGAGTATATAAATTTCAGTGAGAAAAAAGATGAATTCTACTTGCACTAATCGGGGTCGCGGAAGATCTCAAATCCGTCGCCGTCTTTAGTGTTGAGTCAAACCAGTCAACCTTACCTACTTCACCACCGGGGGCCTCGCCCTCCGGTTCGATAAACTAAGCCTACTTCAGCGTAACCCGGAGGAGGAGCAAAGGGAAGTTAAACAGTTTCGACATTAAAACTTTTCAACAAAATAATGTTTGATCTCTCGTTCCGATTAGTCGGCAGAATAACCACAAGGTATAAGAAATCCCCGTTCGGAACCTCTGTATATGATGACGACAAATCATTTTTATCACAGTAATGTTTAAGGTAATAATAGTAATAACAGTGATATATAACGGTAATTGTGGTTCAGTGGCCTAACCCATGCAACAGGAGCCATATTTAAAAACGATAAGTACCATGGTATAGTTCTGTTGATCGTCTATCAGCTACTTTGTTTGTGAGATGAGCTACAATGGCTTGTCTTTTTACTGGCCCACATGACATAAAGAATGTAATTTCTACACAAACCTGTATTGTTGATGATGCCGCCATGTTGGCTGTGTCCGTTTTCGATGGTATTCGTAAATACTTCAAATTAAACGATAATCAAGGAACAGAATGCTATTATTTTGTTGCAGTGTTTTTCTGATTTAGACAAGATTCATTTTATGATTGTTCACCCTAAAGTAAGCCTCCAGCAATTGTAGATCTAGCCATGCTTAGGGATTCGAACGCACACCGTACTAATGATGATTATCCTTACAACTACTATTTTATGGAGGTAAATACAGACATAGGTTGGAAATACTCACAGTAGGCTGTAGTAACAAGTAACGTGTTGATATTAGTACATTGTAGTAGCACACAATTTAGAATTAGATTATTGTCATGTATTTAATCTTCACTGATTATGCTCAGCAGCTGACTTGGGGTATGGGCTGATTTTGACAGGGTACTGTCTGGCTGGGATGGGTTCACTCGAGGACTGACGCGCAAGCCATGATGGGCACACGGTCTGGGAATGGCACAGCCTGGGATGACCATAGGTAAGGATGGGGGTAGATGGAACAGGCGGGATGCAGCTGTGTTGGAGGACTTACGTGATGATGGTCGGGGGGGCGGGGGGAATAGCCATTATACTCTGAAGCATTATATTTCCGAAACGTCATTACTCCCAAGCATCACAAATTCTTACTTAACCGAACCGAAAAAATATGTTTCCATAATTCCAAGCTATTTAGTGGCCTTTTTTGATTGCCGAAATGATTATGCTCCACGTTTATGATGCTTCGGATCTATGAAGTCTCGAAATAAAGTTTTGATCGCTGAGAGGCAGGAGGTAGCGGCAGCCAGGAGAGCTGGGCAGTCGCCTTTGTAATTACCGGGGGAATGTTTTTGAATACTAGTCAAATTGCAAAGGTTACTGTTAGTGTTTATAAAAAATATACAAAGAATATGAAGAAAAGTGACCAAAAATAAAAACAAAGGTAAGAGATATGGATTTGGGGCTTACCCTTGCTTCCATGGGCAGGTATCTGCACCCTTTATTTATGTATTCTAACGTTCATGCTGTATTATTTGCAGTCTGGGTTGCCCGATTAGAACACAGAACAACAGTAATCTTAGCCCTCCTTCCTTCATCATTTAGAGGTACAGACGAGGACCAGGACTTGCTCAGGTTCAGATACTTTGAAGACTTTGTATATAGTTCTTAACTCTGAAGTAGGAGGCTTGAGTTGGCGTTAGGATATAGAGTTTGTGCTTTGTGTGTATGTAGCTGGGCTCGTCGGCTTGCCGAGCATCGAGGAGTTTGCTGGACTGCGGGAGCCGAAGTTTGCACCGCTTGAAAATGCAAGAGCAAAGAGGAGGCGGGGAAGATTGGGGTCGAAAGCAACGTTGTGATGGCTAACTACAGATATCCGTGATTCATTGGAGTATGGCCAACACTGCTCGTAGTTATGGGGTCTGAATGGTGTTGCGTGGCGGTAAGCTGCACTCTAGGGGGAACCTTTGTTAATAACGAAGCCCATAGATTGGTCACTGACTTGACTAACTTGGTCACTGGCTTGCCTAACACAATTGCCGATCCTGGAGAGCGTATCAGATACGGATGAAGAAACGCGTGAGCTACAAACGGGCTCCTCGAAGTGAACTGGTTTGTCACCCCTTACCCGGCAGGTTTCGTCATTAACGAACGGTTGTTACCTTACCTTAGCCAATTTCCTTCTTAAACCGACAACCAACAACATCATTAGTTGTGCACACGTACATATAACCAGCCGGAGGTATATATGGATAAGTCACCAACAACACACATATCCATCAGACTAGCAACACGATTCAGTGTCACCTGTTCTTACACTAGTTACCTTCTGTTTCTCCACTGGATCTTCCCCCTGTCTGGACCCCTTCCATCATCCCCCACCGCGTCATCCAGTAAGGAAAAACTTAGAATTAAATGCAAAATAAAAGCGATGGGCTGAGATAATCCTCTATTCCGGGTCAAGGGGTCGTGGAGATGTAGTATAACGTAGGCGACCCGCCCAGCGGCAGGCTAGGCTATAAATGTAGCTTCATAAAAACGTATAAAAGTATATTTCTGGCCACTGGTGTGGATTGTTATAGTCTCCAGGATACCGAATACTCACGATTGAAATGCTGTTGAAAAGTCAACACTCGTTGGACTTGTGTAGATACAGTTAGGCATGATTATCATGTGACGCAGATAAGGAGATTAAGATAGAAAGACAAAATGAATTTGCATGTAAAAAAGCAGTGAGCTTATGTATATATTTACATAGCGTGGAGGGGGTCGTGCAATACATACAAGAATGATTCTTATGGACATGTGTGACAATGTCATTTCTCTCGTGAAGGACAAAGATCAAAAAGAAAACGAGCTGTAATTTGAAATGTAATTCAGCTCCACTCGGATATTACCGTGTGGAGGTTGAATGTAATTTGTTCGAAGATGAATTACATTTCTGCGAGGTCACTGCTAAGTATGAGAAATTAGAAAAAAGTTTCATACAGAGACGTGCAGGTCCGCCTGCTTCTGAGGCAGGCAAATTATGCACGGCAGTACGACCCCTCCTCCCTCCCTCGGGTTGAGCGGTACGACCCCAGCCAGGGTAGGTCAAAGGTCAGGTTGTCGTACCCAAGGGACGTGCCATTGTGATGAACACGTAAATCTGTGTGACCCGAACTATGGTATGACTCCTCAACACCGGTGTGATCCAGGTCCCTCCACACACACACACACACACACACACACACACACACACACACACACCTCAGGGCCCTTTCTGAGGTTCAAAATATTCAGTTTTTCTCTCAGTCGCTGAGGAGAAGGGGCGGGAGAAAGGCAGTGTGGCCGACCCCATGCGAAGTTCTCAGGATGAGGCACCAGTATGAGGCGGTGCGCATAGTGTAGCCCACATACCGTGTGGGGCGTCGTCCTGTACTCACACCTCACCACATACTTAGTCCATAGCAGGTGGCTATACCTGCCACATATTCATCACATGCTGCACGATATGCCCCATGTGTCACGCGACATATCTGCCGCATAGCTGATACAGGTTATATGGCATGGTAGACTTAACACATGTTTGCCACACAGTCTCTGAGGCACGCACCACATCCTCCACATACCAGTCATATGCTAACAAATACCGCTTGTCAACAGCCACATACTAACCACATAGGTACTCGTGATATGCTAAAACGCATACCGTAATATACCAGCTATATACTCGACATGATTGGTTCTCACCACATACTTGATAACTACCTCATAGCATACCTTTGACAAACAGAATACAGTCAGCACATACCAGCCATGCTGCTTATAGAGCATTTGTTCTTGTGCGTGTGCGTGCGTGTGTGTATTCTTACCACCATAGTAACCACAACAGGGAAGACCTTAATCATTAAACATAAGACGTAGATTGAACTTCACATATCAAGAGTCCTCATAACTTTCCCAGTTCAAAAAGATCAAAGATGCAGTTCATATGGAGGTAACTTACGCAGGATTGGGTTGTCATGAAAGCTGGAACCTGGACTGAACTTGGGATCTCGGAGACCCGACACCCCCCTTACTTACCTCCGCCAGTTTTAAAAGATCAGAGATGAAGTTCATAAGAGTGTGGCATGGGTCAGCACCACGGTCGAGTGCTGTCGGCCAAAGCATCAACCTCGCCTGGGGTTCCGCACATAGCACTGTAAAACTGCGCCATGACAGACTCCTAAGTAGGGGGGTCATAAGGTCGTCTCAAGCGGCAGAGTGTATGCTGGACTTTTTCCCCCCGCCCTTTTCCCTCGGCAGCCAGATTGACTCGGTGGATCGTGATGACCTTGTCGGCGTGTGTAAATACATCTACTGGGAGGGACGGGATTACAGAAGGCGCCCCCCTGCCCGCCCGTAGGTGTACATGGGGTGGTGTAAAACACTTGAGTAAGCTAGGGCGACCCCGCGGAGCAAACATGGTACCTGCCGCTCTAAAGGAGATGATGGCTTGTGTATCCTGCACCCACCCAGCCAGGGGGAAGGTGCGGCTCCCTCCCTCCCTGCCTGGCTGGCTAGTCCGCCCACCTGCCTGCCCGCCCGCCACGGCTACACCCAGGCACCCGTCCCTGGCCACACCCAGGCACCCGCCCAAGCACCCGCCCTCGTCACACCCCTACCAGGCAACACCACATAACCCTCACGCATCGTGGTCCAGCCAGGGACAAGGAGGAAGCTGGTAGAAGAGGTTGAAAGCAAGACAGCCTGTGGCTCACCTGTGTGTGTGTGTGTGTGTGTGTGTGTGTGTGTAAGGGGGGGATACATGGCCAATGAGGGAGATCCTCGGTGAAGATGACCCCCGACTCCAGGGGAGCAGTGGGTAAGCGGGAGGATGGTGTATGTAAGGTGAGACATGAAGAACACTTACTTCGTTGCCACCCAGATACTTCGTTGCCACCCAGATCCTCCTCTTACTGGGGAAGACATCGATGGCTGTGGGATGCAGGAGTTACCTTTGATGCTCCCAGTGAGACTGCCTGACCTGCTCCTCGGGAGCTGCACGTCATCAGAACGTTTAAACGTTGCTGTAAACGTTACTGAAGTCATGGGTGAGCCCTTACTTGTACGACCTCTGGTTAGGTCATAGATAAGCCGTCCTTCCTGTATCCCTTAAGGATGAGGTCAGAGGTCACGCCATCATACCCAATGGTCGTATCTTCACACTGTAAAGGGTTTACCAATAAGGCTAAAGGTCACGTTATTTATATGTGATATGTCGCGTCGTCTTGATGAAAGGGTCAACAGTCAGGTCATGATACCCAGAGACCGTGTCTCCCGTGCATATAAGCAATCCAAAAAGATGATAAAATGAAGTTGGTGCATTCGGCCTCCGACTCTCTCACAATGTAATGGCTTCCCCTGGAATATTTTGCCATCCTTATCTCCGAGGTTTCCTCCCTGACCGAGGATATTAAGGAAGCGTGGGCTTTCTCCCACGCAGCTGGCCAGATCGCCAGCCGAGTGGAAGGAAGAAAGAAGTGATTACGTCGGCGAAGCCAAGTCGACGAGAGAGTGTTTGAACTGTCTCGTGTCACCACACTCAGAAGGGAAGAGGAACGACCTACCTCCCTTTACGTAGGGACGATCCGTCCCAGGACTCGCTGCGTCTTGACAGAATTCTTGAGGGAAGTGGGCCTCACGTTATTGACCGAGATACAGCTGGGCAATGTTTGGGAGGATCCCGGAGAATTTTATCGGAGGAAATCAGCAAAAACCGGAGCACTGATAAATCTTACCCCGTCCACAGCTGCCGGTGTGGCCGACCAGGAAAATATGGCAGACTGTGTGGGCGACGTGTGGCCAGGTGTGAACACGGGTGATGTCATCCTGCAGCAGGTGTGTCCACAGGTGGTGTCATCCTGCAGCAGGTGTGGCCACTGGTGGTGTCATCCTGCAGCAGGTGTGTTGCACATCTAGCACATGTCAGCAGGTGTGGATAAAGAGGTGTCAGCAGGACCGAGCGTATTATACGACAAACCTGTGGTAACAGCCGTCCAGACACGGCTTTACAGTACCCCCTGCCGACCGAGGTTATAGCCTCCTACACACCCGTGGTCGTGCACCTGTGTCACACTGAGGCACCAGCTGTGCCAGCTCCGACCACCAGCTATGGGGAAGCCCCAGTATGAACCAAGACACTTAGAACCTAACATAAGTAACTAAGGATGTCTGTGTCAATTGTTCCTTGAATATCCTCCTTTTTCTTGACACTCTCTTGCTAATTGTTGTCATGGCTTTATGACTGGTGTCTGAGTCAGGCACATGTTTTAACAGCTGATCCAGACACATGTGCCAGAGAGTTAGTCTCGTTTACAGAGTGGCTGGGACAGGAGGGAAGGTTGTAGGAAGGGAGGCTATCCCCCAGTCCATTCAGAGCTTCGTGTAGCGTTCATCAAAGTAGTGTACTCTTTCCATTCTTGTTTTAAGATCGACATAGATGCTTTTATTGCCCACTTGCTCTACCTCCTCGTTCGATGGTGTCTTCGTGTGTCTCATATTACTAGTATTGTTACTGTCAGTCCTCCAGCTGCAGGCGCAAACAGATTACCAGAAACATTGGTATAATCATTCGTATAATGCATCTGCTGTCGTTCTGCACCCCTAGGAAACTAATTGAATGGGCTCTCTACCCTTACCCTGTGCCGTAGATTATCGCCCATTATGGTCCTTGGCTGATTGACGGATGGATCCAATGCCACCACCATCACCCCAAGCCTAGGGTGGGTGTGGTGATGGACCCAGTGCCTTCACCACACCAGGGCAAGATGGTGTAGTAGGGAACACATTGCCACCGCCACACCCAGTACTCCCACTGTATACTATGACAAGCCTTAGCACCAGAAAGGTTGATGTTCAATACCTGTTACTCTTTGAGTTTCTCCAAACCAATATATTTCGCAGGTTTATGTACCAAGTTGTATGTGTGTGTCTGTGTGTGTGTAGTCTATAAAGATTTAAGAAATGTTGTTACAAAGCTGTGAGAATATCAATAAGAGAGCTTCGCTGGTGGAGCGCCAGTATGTTGTGAATCTGCTGAAAAAACACCACTAATGTTTGTGAGTCAGGCTAGATGAGCGCCAGTAATGTTTATAAGCCAAGCTGAAGAGCTCCTGTAATGTTTTTGAGCCAGGCTGGAAGAGCGCCAGTAATGTTTGTGAGTTAGGCCAGTAATTTTTGGAAGCCATGGTGTTGCCTAGCCAGTAATATTTCTAAGCCAGGCTAAAGGAACAACAGTAATGTGTTTAAGCAAGAATTTCTTGTCACTAGTAATGTTTATGAGCCAGGATGTTGCCTTGCCAATAATGGTTTTGAACCAGGTGTTGCCTCGCCAATAATGTTTGTGAGCCAGGATGTTCCTTTGCTACTAATTGTGTGACTCGGTGTGTTTTCTCGCTAGTATTGCTACCTCGTATTAATGTTTGTGAGCTATGGTGTCCTTTGGCCAATATTTTTTGTTAGTCTGGCTAGAAGAACGACAAAAATGCTTGAGAGCCAGGCTAGAAAAGCGTCAAGTAATGGGAGGTCGTGCAGGGAAAGCTGAGGAAAGTTTGAGAAAGAACTGCTCCTTGGGGAACTCCATTGTGGAGTTGAAGTATTTAGAGATGAGGCCATTGTGAATGACTATGTCATGGATATAACTTTGGTCAACCACTTTTCATAATTGTTGTGAAATGTGATGTTAAGTAATATTTATGGAAAGATATGTCGGGGACAGTGTCAAAAGCTTTTTGATGTCTATTGCAACTAGTACTGTGCGGGAGGGGGTGCACTTGGTATGTTGAATCTATCTAGAACATGTTTGAACTCTGTGTGTGGTGTGGAGGTAGTGTTTGGGTCTAAAACCATGCTGTGTAGGTGAGAGTGGGATGTTTTTTGATTTTGTGGATAAGTTTTTTTTTACAGAGTTTGGATACTGAAGATAGAGATGATATAAGGCGGTAGGAGGAGGGGAAGTTGGGTGGTTTGCAAGGTTTTAGGATAGTTATTTTGTTGGCAAGTTTCCAGATGTTAGAGATTTTGCTGTGTAGCCAGGAGTAGTTGAAGATACCTGTAATTGCCTGGATTGAAAATGGGTCATAGTGTTTTATGTGAAAGTTCGATATGTTGTCAAGACCTGTAGCTGGAGAGTTATTAAAGTTTTTAATTACATTGCTTGAATCGGTCAGAATAAAAGATTGTGAGATGTGTGTGTGTGTGTGTGTGTGTGTGTGTGTGTGTGTGTGTGTGTGTGTTCGTAAGAAGGGATTTCACTGCAT
>JAUTXX010508117.1:1863-12102 GCA_032273605.1 Panulirus laevicauda | reverse complement strand
ATATACATGTGTATGTGGGTGGGTTGGGCCATTCTTTCGTCTGTTTCCTTGCGCTATCTCGCTAACGCGGGAGACAGTGACATAGGTTAATAAAAAAAAAATAAAAAAAAACATCTTTCTTATCTACCCCAAGTATATTTGCACATGTCTGTCATTCAAAACCAAGTATTCCCATTCACTAGTCTTTTTTTTGGCACATAACCAAACAAGCTGTTGGTCAATCTTATTCAAAACACCTACTACACCTTCCCCCTAATTATGGTTTCAGCTGCCACAATATCCAATCTTCCATTCAAATTACCCATCACTTATACTACAATGCTTACATTAAAACTGCTGACACACACATGCTCAGCTCCTCCCAAAACATTTCTCATCTCTAAGAACATAAGAATCAATAATAACACACCTCTCGCAATCCACTTTCATTTCAACCCACAACAGTCTGGGTTTTGCCTTCCTAACACAAACATTCACACAAATTTCCCTTTAGAAGCAGTAATACCACTTCCTTAGCTCTTACCCTCACCATGGAAAGATATATGGTTATCTTATTTCTTTATGGATGAGGTGATTAGGGAGGAAAATGCATGAGTTTTGGAGAGAGGGGTGAGTTTGCAGTCTGTTGGGAATCAGAGGGTCTGAGAAAAGAGAAAAGAGTCAGTTGTTGTTCACTGATGATACAGCTCTAGTAGCTGATTTGAGAAAGAAAATGCAGAAGTTGGTGATTGAGTTTGGAAAACTGTGTGAAAGGATAAAGTTGAGAGTAAACGTCAATAAGAGCAAGGTTATTAGGCTCAGCAGGGTTGAGGGACAAGTTTGTTATGATTTAAGTATGAATGGAGAAAAATTGGAGAAAGTGAAGTGTTTCAGACATCTGGGAGTGGACTTAGCAGTAAATGGAACCATGAATGTGGAACCGAGTCATAGGGTGGGGGAGGGAGTTAGGGTTCTGAGAGCGATGAAGAATATGTGGAAAGAGAGAACATTATCTCGGAGAGAAAAAATGGGTATGTTTGAAGGAATAGTAGTTCCACAATATCACATGGTTGTAAGGCATGTGATATAGATAGGGTTGTATGGAGGAGGGTGAATGTGCTGGAAATTAAATGTGTGAGGTGGTTTATTTAAGTATGTAATGAAAGAGTAAGAGAGAAATGTGGAAATAAAAAGAGTGTGACTGAGAGAGCAGAAGAGAGTGTGTTGAAACAGTTTGGAAATATGCAAAGAATGAGCGATGAAAGGATGACATAAAGGATATATCTGTCAAGAGGTGGAGGGAACAAGAAGAGGGAGACCAAACTGAAGGTGAAAGGATGGAGTGAAAAAGATTTTGAGCAATCAGGGCCTGAAAATAAAAGGATGGTGAATTGGAACTGTAGTTTCTCATTCGATTCTGCCACCATCCGCAAACAACTGACTCACTCCCCAGACCCTCTAATCCCCAACAGATTACACAGCCCTCTCTCCAAGACTCTCATAGCTACCTCCAATATCACTCCATCCATACACAAGTTGAACAACCATGGTGACATTACACACCCCTGCTAAAGACAAACCTTTGCTAACAATCATTCACCATCCTCCCTTCCTACTCATATACATAATGCCTTATACCCTTAGTAAAAACTTCTCACTGCTTCTAACAGCTTTCCTCCCACACCATATATTCTTAAGACCTTCCAAACAGCATCTCTATCAACCCTACCTTATGCTTTCTCTAGATCTATAAATACTACATGCAAAACATCTGTTTCTCAATGTATTTTTCACATACATTCTTTAAAGCAAACACCTGATCCACACATCCTCCGCCACTTCTGAAACTACACTGCTCCTCTCCAGTCCGATGCTTTGTACATGCTTTCATCCTCTCAATCAATACCCTCCCATACAACTCACCAAGCATACTCAACAAACTTATACCTCTGTAGTTCTAATACTCACCTTTATCCCCCTGGCCTTTATGCAATGGTACTATACATGCATTCCACCAATCCTCAGGCACCTAACCATCATCCATGCATACATTGTACATCCTTACCAACAAATACACAACATTCATCCATACATTGTAAATCCTTATGAACAAATAAACAACAAAGTCACCTTCTCTCTTTATAAATTTAACTGCCATACCATCCAACCCAGCAGACTTGCAACATTTCATCTTACGCAAAGCTTTCACCACCTCATTTCTTTTTACCAAACCACTCTTCATGAATCTCTCACTTCGCATATTAACCTGACCCAAACTCCCTACATCTGCCACTCTATCATCAAACACATTAAACAATCTCTGAAAATACTAAGTCCAGCTCCTCACTTCATCACCACCTGTTATCACTTAACCTTTTGCCATC
Source organism: Panulirus laevicauda (assembly GCA_032273605.1). NCBI lineage: Eukaryota > Metazoa > Arthropoda > Malacostraca > Decapoda > Palinuridae > Panulirus > Panulirus laevicauda. The sequence goes on along the minus strand of JAUTXX010508117.1, from coordinate 9,739 downwards.
TTCACCGATGCCTGTATTTGTTCTCTTGTTTTTTACACATCATTTACCTCTTACTCTTCCTAATGATTACTGATACTCGCTCACCCCAACTTCATTTGCCCTCTTTTTCAACTGCTATACCCTCCTCTTGACCTCCTGCCACTACTTCTGTAAGTACTACCCAAAGGTCTCTCTTTAATCATGCAAAAGCAACTTTACTTCTTCATCCCAACAATCATTACCTTTTCCAAATCAGCCCATCTCCCACCTTTCACATGACACATCCATTTCTTGCACATGCTGTCACTGCTTCCTTAAATACCTCCTTCCTCATCCACTCCCCTTGCTTCATTTACTTTTACCTTTTGCAATTCTATATTCAATCTCTCCTGGTATTTCCAAATCAACCCATCTCCCACATTTCACATGACACATCCATCTCTTGCACATGCTATCACTGCTTCCTTAAATACCTCCTTGCTTCATTTACTTTTACCTCTTGCGATTCTATATTCAATCTCTCCTGGTATTTCTTCAAACAAGTCTCTTTTCCAAGCTCACCACTCTCTTCTCTCAGATATTGTTTCTTTTCTCAAAACCACTACAAACCTTAAACCTTGCCTATCAGACATCCCACCAGCTGCCCCTATCAACATATTCACATCCAAAAGTCTCACTTTTAAACATCTATCAATCAATATGTAATCCATCAATGCCTATGGACCATCTATCCCATTCAAATAAGTATACAAGTGTATGTCCATCTTTTTAAACCAGGTATTCCCAATCACCAGTCCTTTTTTATGAACACAACCCCCACAAGCTGTCACCATTTCCATTCATAACAATGGATACCCCATGCCCCTTATAAGTACCCTCAACTGCCATATTACTCACCTGGTCTCTTACATCAAAACTGCTGACACAATCGCCAAGTCTCAAAACATTTGCTTCTCATGTTCTTTCTTCCCATGGCCAGATGCATAAGCACTAATAATCACCCACCTCTCACCTACCATCTTCATTTTTACCCATATAAATCTTAAATTTACTTTCTTAAATTCTATCACACACTACCACAACTCCTGCTTCAGGATTAGTGCTAGTACTTTCTTAACTCTTGTCCTCTCACCAATCCCTGACTTTATTCCAAAGACATTTCCAAATCATTCTTCCCCTTTACCCTTGGGCCTTGTTTCACTTCAAGCCAGAATATCCAAGTTTCTTTCCTTAAAAACATACTTCCTATCTCTCCTCTCTTACTCATTAGACTACATCCACACACATTTAGACACCCCAACCTATGCTTTCTACATAAGTGGGAAGTCTGATCAATATTTCATGGAGGTGAAGGTGAAGATTTGTACAGGTTTTTGGAAATTAGGAAACAATGTTGGTGAGGAGAGAGCGAAATTGGAAAAGAGCCATTTGTGAAGAAACACCAGGGGAGAATGAGTTTGGAATGGCAAAGGGTGAGAGCAAATGAAGCAAGGTGAAAGGGTGAGGAATGGGAGGTATCTAAGGAAGCAGTGCATGCATAAGCCAGACATGCGTGTGGCATGCGAAAGGTGGGAGTTGGGCAGATTAGAAAGGGTAGTGACTGATGGGATGAAGAAGTAAAGCTGATAGTAAATGAGAAAAGAGAGACATTTGGGCAATACTTAAAAGGGAAAGAGTGCAAATTATTGGGGGATGTATAAGAGAAAGTAGCATGAGATCAAGAGGAAGGTGGAAGGGTTGAAAAAGAAAGTAAATAAGAGTTGGCATGAGCAAGCATTAGTAAACTTTAGGGAGAATAAGATGTTTTGGAAGGAGGTTAATACTGTGCAAAAACAAAAGAACACAAAGGAACATCGGTGAAGGGGGCAAAAGGCCAAGGATTGGATAGTAATGAAATGAGAAGCAGATGGAATATTTTAAAAGACTGTGGAGTGTGTGATGACTGAGTGGCAGATGTAGGGTGATTGGGTTAAATTGGTATTCAAAGTAAGAGTCAAGGAGAGAAATTTGGTGAAGAGAAAAGAGGTGGTGAAAGCCTTATCTAAGATGAAATGTGGCAAGGTGGCTGGAGTGAATGGTATTGAAGTTAAATTTATTAAGAAAGTGGGTGACTATGTCATTGATTGGTTGTTAAGGATTTTCAGTGCATATATGAATCATAATGAGGTGCCTGAGCATTGATGAACTGCACATATAGAGCCATTATATGTAGGCAAGGGGGATAAAGATAACTGTTCAAACTACAGAGGTATAAGTTTGTGGAGTGTAACTGTTAAGTTATATAGGAGGGTATTGATTGACAGGGTGAAGGCAGGCACAGAGCATTTGACTTGGGAGGAGCAATGTGGTTTCAGAAGTGGCAGAGGATGTGAGGACCATTTGTGAGAAATACCTAGAGTAACATTTATGGCATTTATGGATCAGGTGAAAGAATATGACAGGGTTGATAGAGATGCCTTGTGAAATGTCTTAAGAATATATGGTGTAGGAGGAAAGCTGCTATAAGTATCTCTATCAACCCTGTCATATGTTCTACAGATCTATAAATGCCAAATACAAATCCTACTGTTTCTCTAAGTATTTCAAATATACTTCTTTCAAGCAAACAACTGATCCACACATCCTCTATCCTTCTGAAACCACTCTGATCTTCCTAAATCTGAAGCTATGTACATGCTTTCACCCTCTCAATCACCACTCTCCCATACAACTTACTCAGTATATTAAACAAATATATATCTTTGTAGCTTGAACACTCACCTTTGTACCCCTTGCCTTTATACAGTGGCACTCTACATGCATTCTGCCGACCCTTATGCATCTCACCATGATCCATACAGACAGTGAAAATCCTAATCAACCAATCAACAACATAGTCACCCTTTCACGTTATGCATGGTTTTAACCACCTCTACTCTCTTCACCAAACCACTTTCCATAACTCTGTCTCTTCACATACCTTCCCAACCTAAACACCCTACATCTCCCACCCTATCATTAAACACACTACATCTCATCACCTCATCATCCCCTTCACTGATGTTCCCATTTGTTCGTTTGTTTTTCTCACACTACTACCCTCCTTCCAAAACATTCACTGATGTTCCAATTTGTTCTTTTGTTTTTCTCAAACTACTACCCTTCTTCCAAAACATCATCTTACTCTCCTTGAGGTTTATTGATATACACTCACCTGAACCCTCATTTGACTACTGTTTCATACCCCCCCCCCCCTCACCTTCCTCTTGATCTCCTTCTCTTTCTCTCTCCCAATCATTTGTGCTCCTTTCCTGTACCTCCCATACACCTCTCTCTTCTCTTTCGCTGACAACTTTACTCTGTCATCCCACCAATCATCACCCTTTCTCACCTGCACACATCCCACCTTACATTTGCCACATGCATCTCTTGTGATACACAAATTTCTTTTTACATGGATGAGCTCTCTAAAACTGGCAATGTTCAGTCTAATTAAAGATAACTGTATTATTAAATGAAACAAGTGCTCACCTAAATAACTGTATTTGTCCACAGGAGAATTATTTTCAGTAACTGGACCAAAATACTGTGTCTTGTCCTTGAGTAAAAAGTCATCTGAAATATTGGAGGTGTGAACTGTCCCTCGCCATGTGTAAGGTCCAGGCACCCCAAGTACTGCCTCGTCATCAAGTAGCAAACCACTGGTACCTGCTTGACAGAATCCATACTGCTGGTGGCCCCTAGAAATTATAAATAAGTATGAAGATAGAAACTCAACAGATATTCCTAGAGTAATAATTCAAATTACATCAGGAATAGATGAGTCAGTCCTATATCATCTCAAACACAAAAATTAAATAAACAATGCAAATCTTTTGAAAAAAGGAAACTTTTATTTATCTCTGAATCAAAATGGATGGGAGGAAGAGAGTAACTTTTCTTTAAAAGATCACTGTAACTTTATAAAAAGTCTACAAACTCTGAAGAATGTATGTTTTGAAGCATGAAAAGCTCTTTCTCTCAGGGGAAGTGTCCTGTTAGACATGAGAGGTATCTCAGATCTCTGGAAGTTAGAAACCCTGTAACCCAATATCTTTGTTATTCACCTGCTAGGTAGTTAATGGCATATCTTGAAATGGGTCTGCCCTCTCACCAATCAACAGCCACAAATCAATGATGGATTCATCATTCCTAGGTCATGTGCTGAAATGCACCTCATTATTCTTGGTGATTGCCATTGGTTAGAGAAAAATTTCTAAAGAAAAGATAAAAGCAAGAAACACATTGCTATGAACCTGCGTGTTCATTGTGTCTATGGTGTATGAAGCTGTATGTTATAGGTAAGCCATGTGGTGACCTGGGGTTCTCAACGGATTCCTCAGCCACTCCCACGCCAAATGGCAATTAAAGTCGTGCACATTGCACCGGCCCACTAATTATTCCTCTGGTTGTGTTGTCAAGTGACCCAGGGTTAGCCACTAGGTCATGCCTAGGAAAGGTCGCCCCCTCCTCCTTGTTGCATCGTCAGAGATGCAGGGCTGGGCCTTAAACAGTATGAGGGCGACAGTCAGGATAAGGGTGTGACAATCAGTCTTTTGACCAATCAAGAGTAATTGTTGATCATTCCTCCCTATCATAGTTGAGGCTGGCAGGTCAATGAGGGGCTGGCCACTCCTGGCTGGCTGCCCCTCCAATAAAAGCTTGGCTGTGATTCCTTCAGCCATAATATGCCCAGCAGGTAATGTAGGTTTTCCTTGTCTCAACCCTTAGCCACTGCGGCCATTACAAGCCACTCCAACCACTAAGATCACAGAGTGATGCGGCGCTGCCCTAGTATCAGGTCTGAGTGTAACAATGTATTATAACTTGTCACAGAATTGCCTAACAAATAAGTATACCTTGTATCATGTTTCTATAGTCAAATTGTCATTTAGGAAAGAGATCTGATTTGAAATCTTACCTGGAATGTGGAATGTTAAATTTTAAGTGTTAACAAAAATATTTGTACACGATTATTATGCAATTGTTATCTTGTACACTTTATTTCTTGTATCATATATAGTTTTAATACAGGTGTTTAATTTAATCTCATAACTCTAAGTTAGCGTTATCTTGAGTGCATAACAAATTCATTGGCGACCTTGTCCCAGATTTTTCTTGCCTGAATGGAGTCTATTTCCTCAGCGATATTAATGTTAATCCCGAGTGCTTGCAGTTTCAACTACAGATACAGAAGGAACAGACTGAACTAGCTAAGATTAATGCACAGATGCATATAGAAAAAATGAGGAGTGAACAAGCTAAGCTAAGGAACAGACTGAACTAGCTAGAATCAATGCACAGGTGCGAATGGAAGTGAGGATTGAACAGGCTAAGCTAGCACTGGAACAGGATAAATTATGACAGGGCGCATCACAGTCAGTACCAGTATCTGATTTCATGAGACATGCAAGTTTTGTGCCAAATTTTGTGAAAATGACGTAACTAAATTTTTCCATATATTTGAAAATGTTGCCAATCAGCTCTCCTGGCCTTAGTTTGCCTTAGTCGATTTTGCTACACCCTTTCCTTGTAGGTAAGGCTCAGACTGCATATGCTGACTTGTCTAAAAACCAGTGACTAATAATGATGTTGTGAAGGATGTTGTGCTGAAAGCTTATGAGTTATCTCCAGAAGATTACAAACATAAGATTAGAGCTAAGAGTAAGAGGGCAATTTATGCACACAGTGGCTTCACTCCAAAAACGTTTGTGAGTGTGAGGAACTTAGAGAATTAATAATACTTGAATAATGTAAGAATAGTGTACCCCCTGAAGTGCTTAATCATTTAATTGATCGAGGAGTGAAGTCTGTTGACAAGGCTGGGGTACTAGCGGATCAGTACACACTGACTTGCAAACTTGGTATGGGGAGACTTTTGATGGCAATGGAAGAACCAGTAATAATGTAACCCCGTCTGAAAATGCTCCCTTGCCAGAGGCTCCTAGGAGTCAGAGGAACAACCCCAAGAAGGTTAAGGCTTGTTATAATTGTGGCAAGGTTGGGCACCAGGTAAGGGAGTGCTAGGCCGGGGTGAAGTAATCCAGAGACTCTACCAAGGGTAGGCTGGTGAGTCTCTTCTCAACTTTAGGGCCACCAAGTAATGTAAGAGAGGCTATCCCGGAGGATCCGTTTCAGGGGACTACAACACATTCCTGTTTAAGGGCTATGTAAATAGATGTGGGGTACGAAGAAAAGTGACTGTATTAAGGGATTCTGGTGCTCTGCAGTCCCTGATGTTGGATGGCTTGGTGCTGAGAGGAGAGTTTAATGACCTAGTCTTGTTAGACAGGCTGTGGAGGCTCAAGGAAGCTCCACTAATCGATGTATGTGTGTGGAAACAGATCTCTTCATGATCCATGCTCTCATAGGGATTGAGGATAGGTTGCCTGTCTCAGGAGTGGACTTTGTGTTAGGCAATGACCTAGCAGGAGGAAAAATTAATCTGCCTCTGTTGCCTATGGGACTGATGGATTCCATGGGGACAGTGCAACATGAGGAAGAGGTACCAGGGATAATCACTGAGTACGTGGATGCCAGATCCATGGCAGCTAGCACGGCAGGCTGGGTGCCTGAGGACATAGCCATTGAGGCGGAGAGACTGAAACTACTCTCTGAGAGTGATACCAGTGAGAGGAAGCTGTGTGATACCCTCTCCGTTGGTGTAGACTCCATTGAGATGGAGGAATTGAGGACACTCCCTGAGAATGATACCAGCAAGAGGAAGCTGTGTGATACCCTCTCCGCTGGTGTAGACTCCAATGTGATGAAGGAATTGAGGACACTCCCTGAGAATGAGACCAGAGAGGAAGCTGTGTGATACCCTCTACGCTGGAGTAGACTTTGTTGAGACAGAGGAACTGAGAACACTCCCTGAGAGTGAGACCATCGAGAGGAAGCTGTGTGATACCCTCTTTGCTGGTGTAGACTCCACTGAGACGGAGAGACTGAGGATACTCTCTGAGAATGAGACTATTGATAGGAAGCTGTGTGATACCCTCTGTTCTGGTCTGGACTCTGTTGAAACAGAGGAACTGAGGACACTCCCTGAGAATGAAGAGAGTGAAGGGAGATTGTGTGATACCCACTTTGCTGGTGTAGCCTATGTTGAGGCAGGGAGACTTAGTTCACCCTCTGAGGATGAAACTAGTGAGAAGCAATGTGATACCTCCTGTGCTGGTTTCAAGCCCGAACAAGAATCAGTGGGTGAGGTTGATGATTTGTCTCGGACCCATTCAAGAAAGCACGGGATCAAATGACAAGATGGCATGACAGATGGTCTCAATTCAAGAACTTTGAGACGGGCGACAATGGGCTGCCTCTATTACCCCAACTGGTGCTTAAATGACATGTTAATCATGATTCTACCCCTTTCACGCAGAATGTTTTGGCTTGCAAAGAGGATGATCTAGCTGCAGGTACCCTGGGGACCTGATGGAGGCAGGGACAGGGAGGAGGAGGAGACGCTTTCACATCTGACTGAGAAGCGATGGGTGGAGAGGTCTGCCCTCCTGTCGATGCACCCAGAGGTCTGTCAAAACCCACCTAGACGAGTCTCTCTGACGAACTCTGACATCGACGTGGGGGATGCCCAGTCTATTGTACAGGCTCCTTACTGGGTAAGTCCAAAGCGAGCTACCATTCTTCAGGAGGAGCTGGACTACATGATGGAGCACGATCTGATGGAGCTGTGTCAGTCAGTGCGGAGCTCGCTCATAACCCTTGTACCTAAGCCTGACAGGACCTATCGGTTCTGCATCAACTACCACCAAATCAGCATGGTAACGAGGACTGCTAGTTCCCTTCTTCACCAACAGAAGGGCCCATGCTTTAGTCCCTACATGTGCCCACCAATCTACAAGAGAACTGAAGTGTTTCC